>JBBPBX010014260.1:32637-44126 GCA_038048925.1 Garcialebias charrua
ATACAGGGAGTCCTCGAGTTACGTCGCCCTCGACTTACAACAACCCGGACTTACGAACGCGCTCCGAACGCTAGTACGTGCTGTGTTTATAGATGAATGTGTGGTGTAATGTGGTTAATGTGTTAGCTAACCATTTGTAAATAAATTTCTGTGAATGTTTATGGACCAGTATGTACGCTTGTTCAGTCTCATGTCGATTCTCATGTCGATAAACGGGTGTTCGGCGCAGCGTACGAACTCCACGTGTTCTGAGTTCCGACTTACGTACAAAAATCCGGACTTACGAACGCACGTGTTCTGAGTTCCAACTTAAGCCAAAATTGGGTTACGAACAGTGCGTAGAAACGTAACTCGTGCGTAACTCGAGGACTCCCTGTGTATATATATATATATATATATATATATATATATATATATATATATATATATATATATATATATATATATATATATATATATATATATATATATATATATATATATATATATATATATATATATATATATATTATATATATATAATATATATATATATATATATATATATATATATATATATATATATATATATATATATATATATATATATATATATATATATATATATATATATATATATATATATATATATATATATATATATATACTGTATATAGGAGTTTTAAACCATTCCCACACTCTTGCAATATTCTAAACAATGTTTCTAAACACTTTAAAAGAGCACAGAATGTCATGATTTCCCTCTCTGTCTACATTGCTTTCAGCCACCTGCAAGTGGTTTTGGCCACGCCCGTTTCTCCGCTTTGCATGGAGATCAACTGATCAGCTGCAGAAATAATCTTATCCTGCAGTGTGGGTTGCACAAAAATGCAGCAGATGCTGAATAATTTATTTTAAATACAAATTTTATGCCGATCGTGCAGCTCATCCATCAATCAGCCAATTCTCTGGCATGTCCAATATTACTTTGAAAACCGAGATAGAGCGAGTCCGTGATAAATGAACCGCAAAGTAGAGAGGGACTACTGTATCATGGTGCTGCACATATTTACTTACTAAACTTAAAAACTGTGTGAACATACAATACTTTTGAAGACTGAAGTTCTGTTGGGGACCTGTATATATAGATTAGTATGCTTCACATCCATCTCTGCTTTCCTCCAATCCCTGACAACCTTTCAAAGAAGTTGCTCACATCTTTACGCGGCAGTGATAACGCTGTCATCTTCCACACCTATTACAAGTCACAGGCAAACGACCCAGATCCTCTTTCATCAGACAGAAGCCTCTGCGGGCCTGTAAGCTGTATCATTACATCATGTCATCTTTATGGCAAGGAGCAAAGCCTGGCTCTCTAATTACACTTTGCTTACTCCATTTACCCAGACGAGGACAGAACAGCAGGCAAACAAAGCATTAAAAATGGAGCGATTTCTCCCCGCTCTATAGATGCCCGTGTTGTTCTGCTGGTGGCTCGTGTTGTCCCCTGGTTGTTGTTGTTGTTTCTGAAAAAAAAAAAGGCTGTGGAGGAGTGATAGCAGAGGGCACACGCCCAGTCTCTCTCCTCCTCTCCTCCCCTTCTTGACTTTCCCACCTCCTCATCTCTTCAAGCGTTCCCTCAAAAGGACTTATGAAGGTGAGTGGCTTTGTGACAGGCCAGGAATAAAAGAGACAAACCAGGGATAAAAATTAAATAAAAAGTAGCTGTCTTAAACAGTAATTGTGCTCCTTTGCTGAGCATGCTTTCAGATATATAAAGCTGATTTACTGTCGGTGTTGCTGCCACAAATCAGAGGGCCCTCTGAGAAACACTCATGCTATGAAATTGTTTAATCTCATCAAGTTCTGCTTTCACAGCAGGCCATAAATCACATAGTCTTTGTTATCATAGACCTCCATGAGCGCCTGTGAGGCAGGCAATGGATCGTGGGTATATATAATCTTGACTGCACAAACAGCGGGGTCTGTGCAGCCTGAAATACTTTCATATTAGCTGCGGTGCAGCTGGCGGAACACAAGCGCCCTGATGGATATCTCATTTCCTGCGCTCCGCATCTATTCCAAGCAAATTATTACTGCATAAATTTCTTGTCAACAGAAACGGCCAATTAATTAAGTTAAAATGCACTCATGATCACATCTACGCACTACACAGGAGAGCCGGGGTAATTTTTCACTAAGCGGATTTACCGCAGGGGTCACCGTAATGAATGATTCTAGACTTTGTCATAAAGTCGCAGACAAGCCAATATCTACACGGGTGCTGCGGTACCAAGTAAACCCGTGACATATTTGCATAAAGCACATTTATGCGAAAATGCTGGAGGACGACAGGCAGGGCGAAGAAATAAAGTTTGCAACTCCAAAACAAAATGTCCGCCAGCCTCCGCCTCAGCAACATTTATCAAAAGACGACCACAGAGGATTGGATAGAGATTACGGAAGCACCTTTGCCATTTAAGTTACAAACTTTACACATTTAAGAGTGGTCCCAATCTGGATGAATTATTCATGATGTATGGGGGGGAGGGGAGCTTGTGGGGGTGGGAGGTTGGCGGTTGTTTATTCAGCTTGGGCCGTTTATCAGACAGTGAGGATCCCATGGCGGGGATGAGCCCTGAGATTTATCTGTGCTTGGGCTCCAAAGCAGATAAATCAAGGGGTGTAATCATGCTCCGAGTGGCCCAGCTGTGACCCCGCGGTGAACTAATGACACAGGGATATCTAAGCCCCTTTTCCTGTTTCTGGGTTAGGCCCTCAGGTTAGTCCCCTTGTCAGACACAAAGCCAAAGAAAGGCAAGGCTTGGCGGAAACACTAAGGAGAAACTTGAGGTCCTCCATGTCCCTTTGACTTGTTTATACTACACCATTGTGCAGGACTGTTCACCTTCTGCTAAAAATACCGGAGTTGCATGAAAAGTAAGAGCAGAAAGCTACTGTGCAACAATATTAGTTTAAACAGTAACAATGGCTATCAATTGCCACTACATACATAGCAAGTTCGCAAACCATCTGTGTAAATCATACTACTGTTTGGTTGAGGAAGCCTCCCATCCCCTCCCTAAGCTAACGCTTTCTCCTGGACTTAGCCCACTCTGATTTATTATGTCTTTTTGCAAGCAGGCTGTCCGCTGATTAAGCCAGTGGAACTTTGTTTCACTCTCCTCTCTCTTTAATCTGTCTCTCGGCGAGATAAATTAGCCAGTGCCGTGCCAGCTCCCGCTCCCTTTACCTCCCTCCCTCGTTTCCTCTCCCTCTGCTTTTCTCTCTGTTTATCTTTTCTGTCTGTCACACATTGAGAAGAGAGCAGACACATCTGCTCCTGCGCTGCAGCGGAAGATAGGACTGGGCGACATCTCTGGTCAGATTTAGCTGAGAGTGTCTGTGAGTGAGAGCGAGAGGATGAGTGCGTTTTTCCTGTCTTTTTTCTCCTCTTGACAACATTCTGTCAAACAGTCCCCCTTCTCCTTGGCTGGGCTTATGCTCTTGTGTTGTTAACTAATAAATCAGAAAGTATTTATGATCTATTATCCTTACTTTTAGTCCTTTTTAATGGCGGCACGTTTGTGAGTGAATTAAAGCAAGGTTTTATTCACTAGGCTGTGGGCCAAAGTGAGGCCTGTGAATGCTTTCCCTTCTCCACGCTTGCCTGGGCAGTAAATCATACTCATTGTCAAGCAGCGCTAAGTTAGTGTACGTCATCAGGGAGAGCAGGAAACACTGGGCATAATTCTGTCCTTCACTTTAATTTATTGTATTGGTAGCTTTGTAATCTACGCCCCATAAATTTGGGGGTCTGACAGGCAGGAATTTGGTCTTAAAGGAAACGTTCATCAAGACTGGATTTGGAGTTTGGATAGAAAAGTACCTTTTTTTTTCTTCCTCTGAATTTTAAGTTCTCCTATAAAAGAAATAAACCTTTCAGCTTGAAGGCCGAGTTGCTGCTTTTCCTTTTGCTAGTTTCAATAACAGACATATTTTATTACATTATAATTTAGATAAGAAAACTACTAAAAAATCAGCATATAAAAGGTTGACAAAAAGGAAGGAAAAAAAAACAGGTAAGAGAAAAAAGGAGGTTTGAGGACACAGCCTTGCTCAGAGATCTTATTTCAGGTAAAATATAAGGTCTAATACAAATTTAGAGCCTAGCACAAGGGCACTGCTGTGGCATCTGCTTTGCAGATAGTGCATTTGGCTTTCATTTCATGCCAGTGAATATAAATCAGGGAAGGCATCTCAATGCTAGGCCTGACTTCTAAAGTCCAGCAAATCTTTAACATGAGATTAGGGGCTCAGTGGAGTCATCAATCTCTGGGTGATGGAGGAAAGAATATCATAGAACTCTATGGGCAATATGGTTTCACTGAGTCAGGACTGATGTGTACTAGAATGTGCAAAAAATGCAATGTGCAATGGCCTAACAAGTCATTATTCACCTAAACTGTGAATTACCTTCTACACTGAAGATAAATAGGTGGCTTCAAAAAAGAAGAGGCTACTAAAAAGTGTCAGCAAATTAAAGGACAACACCCACCATGACAGTAACAATTCACCATATTGGACAATTACTGTAGTTTAATATGATGTCTATTTTCATTTTTGCATTTGGGCCAGGCGAGGGTTAAAAAAAAAAAAAGAGTCCCGAATGAATCCGGAAACCCGGCCGAAGAGTGCCGAAGTGTGAAGTGACTTCAGTTACGTCTCCACCCAGAAGGCAGGAGTGAGTTTCCATGGAGGTTTATGAGAGTGGGAGTTAAAACTGCATATTTCCTGGTGCATTTGTGTGTACAGCTGGACCAGTGCTCTGTTTTTATTTTTTATTTATTTTATAGAACTTTTTAATAAGATATAACACCGCTGCGGACTGTTGCTGCTCTCACTCCTCTGCCCAGAGGAGCGAGCCGCGCGTATTCTCCCTGGCTCCCCGTTCCGCTGGTCACCTTTGAAGTTCCTTCGTGCCGACTGAAGGCTGGGGCAAAGCTCCGCGCTCGAGCGAGGCGCGAGCGCGGCGCCCCGCTGTGTGTGCGCCGTGCGAGCCCCGCGTGCACAAGGCTTTGAACGCTCGTGCAAGCGTATGCGGTCGTAAAATTGGAGCTTGGCGCGTTCGCGCGAGTGTTCAAAGGCTTGTGCAAGCTGCGCTCACACGGCGCACACACAGCGGGGTGCCGCGCTCGCTCGAGCGCGGAGCTTTGCCCCAGCCTTCAGGGCTCGGCTCCGTCCCAGCCTTGTTGCGGGGAGCACGGGGGAGCACGGATGCATGGGCGGGCATTGAGGTGCATTGCCCCCCCGCAGAGTCAGCTCTGCCCCCCCTGACAGACTGGATGACGGGAAGTTTTTTGTTTGTTTGTTTTTAATCTCCGAGTGAACATCTTTCTATTTTTCCTATCTCTGTTTGTCCGTCATACAATTCAACCAATCAATGAAGCCAAGGCAACATTCTAGCCAATTACAGTTCGAGGGGGGCGGGTGCAAACTAATTGTTTCAAACAGAAACACACGCTCACCATTGTCCGTGTATCAACAAAACAAGAGGACAACGTATGACACAGTGGAATAAATGAGAGCAGACAGGAAGCGGCACCATCCATTTCAGTTGGAAACGTAAGCACTGAAGTCAGCTGACTTTTTTTTTTTAAGCTAGAAATTAGGAAGATTTTGAGCTAACCAGCAACGTTAGCTTGGAAGCGTTGCAAATAAAAAGACCAGAAATAACTTCTAAAGGTAAGAACCACTGTGCTTTCTGTGACATGAGTAGCCTGTCCAATATAAACTTATGGCTGTGCAGATAATAAATGTACAGTATTTTGTTTATTTGATATACTGTCTGCACAACATTAATCTTGCATAATCGTGGTGTGCTATGGTGGAGAAAGTACTCAAACACTGACTGCACTTAAGTAAAAGTACAAATAAACAGACAAAATGTACTCTAGTAAAAGTAGAAGTACCATATTAATGTTTTTACTTAAGTAAAAGTAAATAAGTACTTGCTTTTAAAAATACTTAAAGTATTAAAGTAAAATCACTTGCTGAAAGTATTAACTAGTGCAATGGCCTACAATATCAAATGTGCCTACTGTATGTATATGTTCTGTAATACATTAATAGTGTTGAGCCATTTTAATGAACAATACTGCAGATAATACATGTTTTTATTGTGTTTACTCTGTGACACAGTTCACACTTGGACTTGTGATTCTGTGTGTCAGAATTTCAGGGATGACATGCAGAGTTAAATGTCATTAAGCAAAATAAGAATAATAAGGAATGAATATACCTTTGAAAGTTTTTATTTAACACAAAGTAAAACCAATGTGTCATTTTAACTGCAGTAAACACATTTGAGTAAAAGTTGTCTGCCTGAAAAAAGGAGCATTAGACCTAACAAAGGAATGGTCGAGTTCCAGGAGTGGTCACAGAGCCGCTGTTCAACTTGAAGCAAATAAAATGTTGAAAAAAATATGCCCCCTTGAAAAAATAGAATGCCCCCCCCCCCATTGAATTGTTTCTGCAGCCGGGTCTGCGTGACACGCGCTCAGAGCTCCGCTGCGCGGCTGCCTTTCTGTACTCCAGACCTGTCTGGTCACGGGGAGAAAATAAAAAGCCGATAGGGAATATTTAAAAATGCTTCGCTTTTTTTTTTTTTCTCGCTCAGAGCAACGGTCATGGAAGTTGATGAATGCTTATTATAACTCCGCCTGTAACTCCAAGGCGGATGCTTGAGTGATGTGAATGCCCATATATGGAGAGGGGCAGATTTTCCCGGAGCTTCTGCTAAAATCTGCTATAAATCATAAAATAACACATTTAGCGTTATTTCTCTACAATATAAATAAACGCTCCTGTATTATTTTTAAATAAACTAATAAATATTAATGGCGAAGCAATTTGAAAACATGGTGGGTCATGTCCTTTAAAGGCCTGCCATTCTTTGAAGGGATGCACAAGACCTGCTGCCTTTTATACCAGACATTTAAACTAAGATGATTTTATGCCAAAGTTCATGCTCATTAATCCAGGTATAAATCCAACAATGTTCAGTCAGGTCATCTGGATGGCTTCTTTTGTTGCTGAGACGTTTCATCCATAGGATGGTTCAAAGTGTTTTGAATCACTATGGCTATGGTCTGCTTTTGGAGAGTTTATGGGGCAGAGGCCATCTTATCACCAGCAAACTGGTTTTTTTTTTTCACTCTGGGAGTGAGATGTTTGTGGGATTCAGTTTGATTTGGTGGGCCCCTCAGACTGAATAAGTCCTTTGGACGAAGGATGAAACGTCTCAGCAACAAAATAAACTATCCAGATGACCTGATTGAACTTTGTTGAAGATTATTTGATGTTGATAAATGAAGTTATAGCCACTTTGGTCAAAAATTAAAATTAACATCAAAAACAAGTTCAAATATTCTACAAATTAATAATTTAAGTATATCCAATGGTTCTGGTACTTTCTGAAAGTTTTGGTAAAGTAGTTGTGGTTCACAAGATATTTTGTTAACAGACAAGAAGTTGATTGTAAAAGTCTAAGGCATTGTTTTAAAGTAAATGTTGCTAGATCAGTTGGTGCTCAGAGTATTTGTTGGGGAGGACTTTCAGCTAACATCATGACATGTTTTAGCTCAATATCTGTAAAACTAGCTAAGCTATAGCCACTTTTGTATATGCAAATGTTGATTAGCTGTGGTGACCATCTTATACGGACCTGACTTTATAAGGGAACTAGTTGTAGACATATATCCTAAGTATTCAACAGTTTGTTTCTAAGAGTTACAGTATATTAAATCTGTCCACCAGTTTAAGCAACATTTTGTTAATATTTAACACAAATGAACACACCCACACAAAGACACGGGGAATAATTATTCTGGGTAGATGATCAGAAGTTTATTACAAACAATAAATACCAACAGAAAAATAACATTATATATTCTATCATAAGACTATTTACCCTCCATTATTGTACAGTATATGAAACTCAACTATGTGGTGTTTTATTTAATTACAGTAAATGCAAACCTTGTGAACTGCTTTGTGTCCACAACAAAGTGTGAAGGCTAAAGCAAAGTCTAATGCCGGCTACCCACCAAATGTGTTTCAAGCAGCGGAAGCAGCCAGTTTACATTGAAAGTCTATGTGGAGGAGCGGCGAGGAGCGGCAAAGCGTGACGCAGCACGTTTTGAGCAGTTCGAGCAGCGCGGCAGGGCGCGGCAGTTCTTTTCCGCGCACGCGGAGCGTCCAGAGTAGCCGCTGCCGGAGTTCAACAAATTGAACTTTGGCTGCTCGCCGCGTCGCAGCAACCAATCGGGAGAGACTCTGCTATGTGATGACGCAACGACGCCAGGACTTTTTTTGGACTTTTTAAACGTAGCCCAAAGAGCCTCCATGAAGAAATCAGCTTCCGGTAAGAAACTTGGCATTTTTACAGTTGCCGCTGTCCGCTCGAGCATACGATCACCCCAAACATAAAAACAAAGACTTTCGGAGCTGCAGTTTGGCTCGTAGAAAACCCACTCAAGTAGTAACAAGGCTCATGGACAGCTGATTTTATCTGCCCGGTGTACAAAAAAATAAAAAAAAGACCGGAAAAGGAGCAAGACGCTCCTCCCACTGCGCGTCTTCAGACGCGTTCGGTGTCAACAGACATCTGTTGACAAGCAGCCAACACCATGCGTCAGGGGCGTTTTGACGCGTTTGGTGGGAACCCGGCATTAATCTCCCCCTTCATTCGCTCCACTCTGGGCCACTGAGCAAGGCCCTTAACCCCCACTATCTGCTCCCTAACAGGTCTCTCTTGAAAATGAGTTCTCATGGCTCAATGAGACTACCTGGATAAATAAAGGGTAAATGAAAATGAAAATAATCACTTGGTTAATCATCCCATGTATATATTCTAAAGCACGTGTCTCCTTACTCAGTTTAACCTATTACAGGCGATGCATGATTTACAAGATGCTCCAACTGTGGATACAACTGTGCGTAATATTAAAGAGAAGACAGTCTATGAAAACCCAAGAATGAACCACATTTCCCTTTAGCCTTTTCAGTGCACCACATTTACATATCAAGCCACTAGTCTGAAATGTAAACACATTCCATCGAATGTCATCGTCGCACCAATGAAAGCCATTTTATTCTGCTTATAGTTCACACACACTGCGTAGCATAAGACAAAGGCAACACGGCCTGAAAGAGACATCTCATGTCATCACCCAAGAGAGATAATGGAATTGTTATACACCCTTGATCACAGACACTCTCACGGCATCGTGCTCTGTTTTTCACTCGTTCTTTGTCTCAATGCTCTCAAAGTCTCTCTATCGCACTGAGACACAGCGTACGAGCAAAAAAAATCTAGCACACTTCAGTGCGATAGATCCTCTTCTTTTTCAGGGTTTCATCTCAATAGCTTTTTTATCTGAGCACTTCAATTTGCAAGCCTAGCTTGAAGGCAGCTCCTCCTGATATGTTAATTGCAGGGTACTTAAGCGCTAAAAGATTAACATAAAACCCTTTGGAAACAAGCTAATAGTTTATGATAATTTGTGCATGGCCTTTGTCTGTCTATCATTACATTGCCTCTAGCTGTAATTTTATCAAGGGGTTGTAAAATATCATTGAAACAAGTTCACTCGGATAATTAATAGCAGAAAGTGTATTATTCAATTGAGCCACCCTAGCTCCATTAACAATATGGCAACTAAGCTATAATTAAAGTATTTTATTTTATTAACCTATTCATAACGTTGTGCAAATGATGACACAGAAAGACATTTTTTTCTTGCTTAAGCACTTGCACCAGGGCAATTACAGAAGCCAGGGTTGTCTCCTCTGTTAGCTGAGCTGATTGAAGCTTTTCAATTATAAAGGAGGGGTGCATGGCTCTCCCACAAAAGCGACGGAGGAGACATGCCCACCAGCAGACGCAAACAGTTGAGCTGACAAATAAAAGTTTATGCTGTTCCACTGGAATGGGACATTTGGATTAAAGCTTGACTTTTCATTCGGATATGAATGAGCTTCGGAAGGACTTAACATAAAAGTGAAGTATTGTTGCGGTTCGACTCCTAATGAACGTTTCGACAAGCATGAGGACATTTTAAATTAAATTAAACTAATTAGCCCAATTGTTGTAGGTTGAAAAGTTTAGGGATTTTGGTATATTTTATGCAAGAATACCTGCACAGTGTGTGTTCACTGTACCTGTGAATTTATATCCGTGTATAATATTAGACACACTAGCACGTCACTAGTATACTTGAAAGTGCGCACACAGATACACACACATTTCCCCTTTTTCCGACAAGCCACCCCTCTCATGAATAATACAAAAACTCCTTTCACCAAACAGCTCAAATAGCTATTCATTCATCTGCATACCTGCAGCCTTGCAAAATGATTGGACCACCATTACCACTGGAAAAAAAAAGAAAAAAAAAGAAAGAGAAAGAAATGCTCCCCAAACAATTTGCCTCAAAATGAGACAGGAATGATTCTGTTCTTTTCAGCGCCAGAGACAGGCCCCTGTGCATAATGATGTTAGCGTAATGGGGTGACAGATAGACTGGGAGACCATGACATTAGCATGAGAAACGCACCAGTGAGCAACCGCTCAACTGTGGTCTCAGAGGGCCCTCAGACATACAACCTGAACATCGTTTGTCTCACAGCTCTATGAGCCTGACAAATGAAGACATGCCACGTTTTATGTCAAGCAATATACCATTCCACTTAGAAAACACATGACTTAATGACAGAGGGAAACCCATCTCTGCATTATACAGACTTACTACATCTAGTCTTAACAACAAAGAATACCCACTTTGAAGGTAGGAGAGAAGAAAGCAGGGACAAAATCTGCACACTTTGATATGTAAGGGCATTTTACAATTAAACTATCAACATAAAGGTAACAAAAATTAGAAGAAAAAAAATCATAATATTATTACAGTATAGAGATACCACATACACAAAACCATATTTCATGTTAGGTATTTTTCATATCACTGTAAAAGACAATTTACCACTTTATGACAAAAACAATGTTTTGAAATATTCTCAATAACATTGTAAAAGTTTGATGGCTCATCATGCATCAAAGAACATGCATCATTTATGTGTTGCGTGAAATTTTGTCCAACTAATTTCTGCAAAGATTGCATCTAAAGTTTTTCCTTTTCTTGAAATCATTTAGCCTATAGCTTAGATCCTTATATACAGTTTATTGATATACTTTATATTTTTTGCTATTTTTGGGTATAACTGGGCCTTGCGTACATGATTTCGTTCTACCTCATGTATCACATGTGTTGCGTATGCGTATGACAATGAAAACCTTCAAACTTGAACATTGGAAAATACATAAATAGCTCAAATATATATTCAATGAGAACCGAAACAAGATATAACAGATTAATAAAGTACAACTTCCTATTTTTTTCTGAAAAAAAAAATAAAAATAAATCACTGTTTTAATTTTAAGAAGTAAA
>JBBPBX010014261.1:0-51162 GCA_038048925.1 Garcialebias charrua
ATATTATCCCATATTCCTATAAAATAGCTCAGTTGCTCACTTTTCTACAAGACCTGTTGGATAAAGGCTGCTCCTTTTCCACTATTAAAGTCTTTTTATCCGCTATTTTAGCATGTCAAGAGGGATGGGTGGGTAAATCGCCCGGTGCCCACCCTCTCATGATCCGGTTCATGAAGGGCGTGTTGAGAAAAAGGCCTCAGAGCAGAGTTTTAGCCCCACAGTGGGACCTGACTCTCGTGCTGGATGCTCTCTGTGGACCACCATTCGAGCCCCTACAGAGCATTAAGATTGATTTGCTGTCTTACAAGACTGCCCTGCTCTTAGCTCTGTGTTCGGCGAAACGTGTGGGTGACCTGCATGCACTGTCAGTCCATCACCTGTGCACTCAGTTTGCTCAGGATGGGTCAAAGGTCACCTTGCACCCAAACCCCGCATATGTGCCTAAAGTCCCAACTTTAAACTACAAGAGTCTGGGCTTTGAACTGTCAGCCTTTCCACCTCCTCCTGTTCTGAATGTAGAACAGAGGCGTTTAAATGCGCTCTGCCCTGTGCGGGCCCTGAGCATTTATATGGAGAGAACTAGCAGTTGGCGCAAAACAAACCAGCTGTTTGTATGCTTTGCTAAGCCTGCAGCAGGCAGAGCCTTGGCTTTTTTTTTTCATTTATAGGTGGCCTCCCTTCTCACCTTATAGCCATCCTCTCACACCGATATGTTTTTATTTTTTTGTTTTTTTTAATAGAGAGAAAGAAAAGATAGAAAGTAAGACAACAAAACAACAATTATCCACAAAAAGAGCACAAGGCAAACACACCCAACCTCCGTCCGCAATCCTGCAAAGCACATGACAGAACACAGCAACGAAACATACATGCATAAAGACTAATAATAATCATGACATTGCAGTAGATTTCTATAAATAAACATACCCATACCTACAAATATATATACAGTATATATATATATATATATATATATATATATATATATATATATATATATATATATATATATATATATGCATTCATATCACATATCCATCTACATATCTGCATATGATATCTACATATACATCCCTGCATCCATTTGTGTGTGGTTGTGAGCATGCATAAGTGAATAAGGTTCCTCCAATAGAACATTCAGCAGCGACTGTGAAGCATCAGAGATCCGTCCCCCCAAAGCCAGAGGCAGACGAAGGGGCGATCAAAGCCCAAGACCCCAAGAAGGACCCCGAGCCCAGAGTCCCCAGGGCCACCCGAACAGGACGAGCCACTCGCCCACTCCCCAGATCCGACCAAGGGGAAGAACCGGACGAGCTCCACCAGCGGCCACATACAATGACCCCCGGGGGGCCAACAGCGACAAGCCCACAGGCCCCCGCCGGAGCCCGTTGCACTGACGTAGCCCCAGGCCCGGACACCGAGGCCAGGGGACGCTCACCCCTCAGGCCCAGACCCGATAGGACCAGAGGACCCGAGCCCCATCAGGCAGCCACCAGGCCGAGCCGACACACGCCCAAGCGCCCAACCCCCGAAAACGACAGCAAGGGCTCCCAGCCCGCCAGCAGGCAATAAGACACCCACCCGGGGGCCACGCGATAGGAGCACAACATCAAGTAGCCTTAGATGTAGCAGAGAGGGGGCAGTCCAATCCCAGCCTGACAATTAGACATTCATACAAAGACACACTCACTCATACCCACCCTCATCCTCACTCACACAAAGACAAACAACGACACGTTCCATTCAAAATCCCGATGCACACACTATACCCCCTAGGTCCAGACATGTACCTGCCCCCTGCATGGGGGAGCCCGTACCCAAACCCAGGAGGTAGGCCCATTCATTCTGGGGTGGAGAGTAGCCGACATCCAAGAATCGGCCCAACCCTCTCCCTGCCGACAGGACAGGACACCCGAGCCCAAGCAGCCCCAGGGAAAGCGGAACGCCAGCCCCGCCCACGGCGAACCCCCAGGCCCCGAACCCCCCCACATCCCAGGACAACCCCTGACGGCCCACCCCCAGAATGACCGCCAGGCAACCAGGGGGGTAAGAGAAAATTAAATAAATAATATATATATAAATAAATACATAAATAAATAAAATTGAAATTAACAAATCTAGACCCCGACACATACACCCCCGTCCCCAAATGTGCTGTTGGTGAGTGTTGTTGTAAAGTGTACTTAAAAAGGAAAGAGAAGGAGCAAAGGCTGGCATTATACCAGTTCCCCCTCCACTCCAACTCTAACCCAGGCCCTAATTGTCTAAATGCATAATTCTGAGTGAGCACAGGTACAGGGGGCGAGAGTGATGTCATCCCGCCACCCATAACCATGTGCTCAATCCATCCCCTATATGTGACTTTTATGAGGATGTTTATGAGTGAATGTCTAAAGTGTATAATAAAATTGAGTCCCAGGTGGTTCTGAACAACAGAGATGTAAAACCGTTGCAGCACACCCGAGTCTCAAAATCCCTACATGTATTAAGTTGAGATGAAGAGGGCGGAGGTGTGTGCTGAGGGATAGGGAGAAAATATCTGCAGGAACAATGTTCCCACAGCGAGTCAGCTCCCCCGCTGACCCTACATACCCCTCCCCCCCCAGTTCGCCAAGGTCCACCCAAGGAGCGAGGCAAAGGAAACACCTCTCCGACCGTCAGGCCCTTGAGTCAAGACCATGAGGGACACGGCCCAGAGGGCCGCCAACAGCAGAACCAACAGCCCACACCCACCAGGGCCGCCACGACCCCTACGAACCGCAGTCAGCCCGCCGCCCAAGAAGACACAAAATCCCACATGGACGACAAGGCCAAGAGCGCCCGCCTAACTGCCGACAGAGCCAGGAAGCACCGCGAGCAGGCCCCAACCAGGGCCCACACGCCAGCCAAGCATAGTCCCAGACATCATCAAGGACATCCACTTGGTCCCCACCCCAGAAGAAATACTACACCCACCCTTCATACTAACAACTTTCAGAACACATAACACATTAGACACCCAGGCTGGGTTAACCCGCCCCCTCCCTTTGGCCACTAGTCACGCTCCCAGACACCCAACCCCCCAGCACATGAACCCCCAACCCACCAGCGAGCCGAGATCCCCCTGCCAGAGCCGGGCACCAGAGCGCGAGCCAGCCCATAGCCCGGCGACCCGCCCGCCAGAGCCCAAGACCCCCGATCCCCACCAGGCCCAAGCCCGGGGACGACACGCCCCCAGAATCCCAAGCTCCCGGCGCCCACCCCGAAACCACCCCAGCACAGCCGGGTCACCGACCGGCGACCCATGACCGCCGCCACCGACCACCCGAGGGCCCGCATGCCGCCCCCAGCAGACATCCCCCAGAACCCCCCGGTCCTCCCCAGGTCGAAGGCAGGGTCCTCCCCGCCCAAGCAGCCCCAACAGCCCCAATGCCCCACAAGGCCAGATCCCAGACCCCCCACCCTCACTACGTAACGGAGCCGATCAAAGAATGCCAAATAGATTGATCCGATGTGTCGGCAGATGCTGTTTCAAGACTAATATGATCTAACAGAAGATTTTTATACTGATTAATGCTAAGATTATTTTTATTTTTCCAATTTACGAGTATGGTTTTCTTTGCGATGCATAAGGCAGTGAAAAGCATATAGGATGTATTTTTTTCTAGTATAACATCTTCAAAGATACCCAATAAGCAAACAGATGGAGAGAGTGGGATATTAAATTTCAAACATTTAGACAAGTCTTCACATACCTGTACCCAGAACCTCTGAACGGGTGGACAGAACCAGAGTGCGTGAATATAATCATCAGGTATATTACTTATGCACTGTGAGCAGTTGTTAGATGGTGTAAAGCCCATCTTAAACATTCGCTGACCTGTATAATGTACTCTATAGAGAACCTTATATTGTATTAATTGTAAATTGGAGATTCTAGTCAATTTAAAAGTATTTGAACATACTTGAGACCAAATTTTTTGTTCAAAGTTGATTGATAAATCTGACTCCCATTTTTCAACAGGTAGTGCTATCGAGTCATCGATTCTAGACAATTTTTTGTATATTTTAGATAATAATTTGGGTGGTTGAAAATTAATAAACTCTAACACACATGTTGGTGTTTCCAACAATGTTTTATTAAGCTTAAATTTCTTTTTTACAATTGACTTAATTTGTTGGTATTGTAGGAAATATTTATTATCAATGTCATATTGTATTATTAATTTATTAAATGGAATAAAGTCTATACCCTCAAATATGTGTTCCAGACATTCAATACCTTTCATTCTCCAACCTGGGAAATTTAACATATTATTTTCTTGTTGAATGTCAGGATTGTTCCAGAGAGGTGTATGTCTACATGGGAGTAGTGAAGACTTTGTCATTTTCAGATACTCCCACCATGCTGTCAGAGATGAGCTAATATTGATGCTCTTAAAGCAGACATGTCTTTTTAAATCTGTACTGATAAATGGTAGATCTGAAATCCTAATATTATTACATAAAGTTTGTTCTATATCTATCCAAGTTTCATCTAGTGCATTCGGTTTTAACCACTTTGATATATATTGTAACCTGTTGGCTAAATAGTAGTAATAAAAGTTTGGAAGTTCTAATCCTCCGGTATCTTTAGATTTCTGTAATGTTTTTAAACTAATACGTGGAGTTTTATTTTTCCAAAGGAATTTAGATATAGAAGAGTCCAGGGACTTAAACCATTCAGTTGAAGGTTTATTTGGAATCATTGAGAATAAATAATTTATTCTCGGCAGCACCATCATTTTTACTGAGGCAACTCTTCCCATAAGTGATATGGGTAGAGATCTCCATCTAGTAAGATCGTCTTCAATTTTCTTTAATAGTGGGATATGATTTAATTTTATTAAATCCTCCAATTTAGGAGAGATATTAACACCTAAATATTTAATGTTACCTGATTGTAGTTTTTCATTAAGAGAATTATTAAACACGCAATTTATTGGAAGAACTGTAGACTTTGTCCAGTTTATAGAATAATCAGAAACTTTTGAAAACGAGTTTATTAATTTGATAACATTAGATATTGAGTTTCCTGAGTTCTCAAGAAAAAGCAAAACATCGTCAGCATAAAGACTAATTTTATGTTCTATGTTTCTACCCTTTATGCCTTTAATATCAGCACTTTGCCTTATTGCTGCTGCTAAAGGTTCAATAAAAATAGCAAATAATGCTGGTGAAAGTGGGCAACCTTGCCTGGTGCCCCTCTGTAAACAGAAGCTTGAAGATAATTGATTATTTGTCCTGACGCACGCTGTTGGTGAACTATATAATATTTTTAACCAGTTAATGAAGTAATTCCCAAATCCAAATTTATTTAAGGTAGCAAATAAGAAATTCCAATTTACTCTATCGAATGCTTTTTCAGCATCTAAAGAAAAAATAGCTGTTTCAATATTTTTAAAATACGAATACTCTATTACATTATATAATCTGCGTGTATTTGTGTTTGAGTGTCTTCCTTTTATGAATCCGGTTTGGTCTGGATGTAACAGGAGTTATCTTCTCTAGTCTTTTAGATAAGACTTTACAAATTATTTTAACATCAACCTTAATAAGAGAGATTGGACGATAACTGGTATGTAATAATGGGTCTTTGCCTGGTTTTAATAAGAGACTAATGTTGGCTGAATTCATATGTGTTGGTAGCCTGCCATTTTCTTCTGACTCAAGTAGCACTCTATAAAATATCGGTTCCAGTATATCCCAGAATTTTTTATAGAATTCTACTGGATATCCATCAGGACCTGGAGATTTCTTATTAGGCATGCTTTTAATTGCTTCATGGAGCTCATCTGATGTTAATGGTGAGTCTAGTTTTGATGATTGACTAATATCTAGTTTTGGAAGTGTTACTTTCTCCAAGAATTCATTAATATCCTCATTAGATGGATTTATTTGTGGAGTGTATAGAGTTTTATAGAAATCTTTAAAAACATTGTTTACTTTTCCCTCATCATGAATTATATTTCCATCTTTATCTTTAATACCATATATAGATGTTTTTTCTTTGTTTAATTTGAGTTGATTAGCTAAAAAGCTCCCTGATTTATTACCGTATTCAAAATTATCTAATCTAAGTCTTTGTATCAAGAATTTATTTTTCTTATCAATATATTCATTTAGTTCTAATTTTAATTTGCGTAGCTTTTGCTGTGTTTCCTCTCCTTGTAGACCTTCTAATAGTTTAATGGATTTCTCTAATTCCTCAATACGTTTATTTTCTTTTTATTTGTTGAATAGGATATTATTTTACCTCTCATGACTGTTTTCCCAGCCTCCCAAAGTGTACATGCTGAAGTTCCTGGCAAGTCATTAAACTCTAAATACGATGCCCATTCTTTTTTTAAATATTGCAAAAATTCTTCTTCTTGAAGCAGTGATGTATTTAATCTCCAATTTATATTTTTTGTTGTTGTTTTTTTATAATCTAAATTTACAGTAACTGGTGCATGATCGCTGACAGCAATAGGGTGTATCTTAGTGTCTGAAATGTTTGTCATCAATGAATTGCTTACTATGAAATAATCTAGACGAGAATATGAGTGATGCACATGTGAAAAGAAAGAATATTCTTTGCTATCAGGGTGAAAACGAACGCCATGCATCGCAGAGTCCATAATCATTCATATACTGTTTAACTATATTTATAGATTGCCAACTGCGTTGAGTTCCCGCTGCATTCAGTCTGTCTATCTTGTCATCTAAACCAAAGTTGAGATCACCTCCCATCACCAGTGAGGAATCCATGTGATTTGATAGAGTGGAAAAAAAATTATGAAAAAAAGCAGTGTCGTCGACATTTGGTCCATACTGTATATGCTAACAATACAATAATCCGGTTCTGTGAGGTGCGGACGTGGGGAATGAGCTGCTGCTGAAAACTCTATAAACGTGTGCGTAAGTATTATGATAAAGCTTTGGTAAGTCCATATTTATTTAAATAAACTATATAATTAAATGTAAGATCATTTTAAAAAGGTATTAAAATTTGATAACCATATCTTTTTTTCCCTACTATTTCAACAAACTGGACGGGAAAACGTCGGAGAGCCTTGAGTTATTTATCGACGATTATTTTGAAAGGTTTGTCATGAGCGACACTAATGCTACATCCGGTGCGGCTAGCGAGTCGGCTAGCGCGAGCGCTAGCAAGCCGAAGCCCAACGCGAAACGGTACCGACAGGGTAGCTCTGATAGCGTTTCAGAACCGTCAGTGGATAATTCAGGCTTCATGGTAATTCTGGAGTCAATTGATCAAAAGCTTGGACGCCCGGCTAGCGTTAGTAGAGGAGCTACAGAAGAAGTGAAAAGTTTGAGGCAGAGCCTTGTCAAAACAGCACCTCTCCCACTAGGTGACAGAGACCATTTTGTCCTGAAAGGCGCTTTTAAATAAAATGATTATTTCTAGAGCATACAGCAGCAAAGGTCAACAAGTACCCAGTGGGGTACATGCTCACTCAATTCGAGGTTTAGCCACTTCGTGGGCCTTATTTCAGGGTGTTTCAGTAGCAGACATCTGTGCAGCTGCCAACTGGGCAGCTCATAACACGTTTATAAAACGCTACAGCCTGGATGTCACAACACGTGACGTCACACAGGCTGTGCTCTCTACAAAGGAGAATTGAACCTGTTAACGCCTGTCTGTTTAGGCTAAAGTCCGCAAAAAGCATGCATTTCCAGGGCGTGATTGTAAGTTCCCATACTATATGTTGCACCGCAGTGAACTGACTGATGGGGAACTGGAGGTTATGCACCATAACCAATGTTTCCTGAAGGAAGGGAACAAGGTGCAACACATGTTGGCCCCTCCAATGCCCAAGCTCGGCAAAGTGCTTGCAGAGGACGAACGGGAGATGTGCAGAGTCCTTTATACCAGTGGGGCAGGGCCCCCTGGTGACGCTGAACGCTCACTTGCCTTAAAAGGTGTGATTGTAATGCTTCAGGTGAACCGCACGAGGGCGCAATTCCCATACTATATGTTGCACCTTGTTCCCTTCCTTCAGCGAACATTGGTTATGGTGCATAACCTCCAGTTCTTCCTCCTGTCTTATCTATGAATGGTGCTCCTATTGAGTTTGTCGACTCTTACAAATACTTGGGTATCTTGGTCGATGCACATTTCTCTTTTAAGCCTCATGTCGACAACTTGATGAAAGAAATTTTAATTAAAAAGGGGTTTCTTTTTCAGAAATAAATCTTCTTTAACTCTAAATGCTAGGAAACTCCTTGTAACTGCTACTATCCTTCCGTCTATTGACTATGGAGACATTTACATGAATGCTTCTGCAATCACCTTGCAGATGTTGAACGCTGTCTATCATGGTGCACTAACTGGCTGTAAGTACTGTACAAATCATTGCACCCTGTATTCACTGGTCATTAATAATTTCACACAGACTCTCACACTGGTACATTTTCATCTTTAAATCCCTCCTCGGTCTGCTAAATAAAGGTTGAATGAAAAAAAAAAAATAATTTCTGAAAGTTTCACTAAAATCCATTCAGTGGCTCATGAGATATTTTGCTAACAGACAAAGAGGTTTTGCTTTTGTCACTCAACCTACAGGTTAGTTTCATTGAACACTGCATGTAATAAGGTCATGTTTGGCAAAAAATCAACTTCCTGTGAGCACAAGAACAAGTGTCCAGGTGCTTACCTTTATCTCCATTTTTTAGTCAGTAAAAATTGCAAAAACTATATCTTCCTCAGCTGTGTTTATTGTGTGTTTATTAACACAGTAGTATTATTTAATCAACATAAATTACATACAAAATATAAAATGAAATACTATTAATACTATTACGTTAACAGCTTTTCACAACAGTATTGTGTTAAAATTGTGTAGGATATGACTAAACAATTCCACTTCTTGTCAGGTGAAATCTCATTCAGAGCCGGCGCTCTGATTGATGGATGAGGCCGTGATGTCAGCACGGTTTGCGAGACAGAGCGTCCAGTGCTTTGGCGTGTACCGGTTTGTAGAGCAGTGCGAAGCTTGAGGGACTCAGGTGGCCGTTGCCCTGAGCATCAACTTTTCCCATCAACACGTAGTTCTGACCTGGACAAGAGACGGATTTACAAAAACGTCAGAATACCTCAAATATATAAGTAAACGGCTAACTGGAGCAGGGACAGTTCCAAAGTGGACTGCTGCGATATTAAAAAAAACTCCACTGCCATTGAATATGATTCTAATGCTAGTTTATCAACTTTAACATGGCTGTCCCTTTTGAATTATACCTGTGTTGATGCAAACTGTGGTTTTTACACATAAGACTGTGTGCCCACAGTTCGTCACCAGTAATCGTCAATGTGAAACCTGTGTGTGCAACGATGGAAAAGTAATGTCCTGGCAGGGTTTTCTCTTCCACATCAAAGCTGAAACTGATGGTGGAGGTGCAGAAGCTTCCAACATACATCCTGAGAGGGTCATAAAAACAGCCTAGCACACACACAATTGTTTTGGCGGTAGAGTTATACTAGCATGATGGGATTTTTTTTAGCATGTACCTGTATCCTGACTCATATCTTCAAGAAGTGGCCGGATGGAGGTCCACCAAAACCAAAAGCCATAACTGAATTTTAAAAGTTTTAGTTCTCGGAATAATATGTATGGACATCCCCACTTAAGGCTGCACTATGTAGTTTTTGAACACGCTGGCACTTAGAAAAATTTTGAACAGAGACACGTTTCAGGTCCCTCCTCACTCAGAGCCATATATGGCTCTGCTTCCACCTCGCTCGTGCAGCAGCCTGGAATGCTCCTCCCACACATGTCCTGTCAGCCGCAGCAAAGTTCTGTGATTATATGTTAATAAAACGTTCTAAAAAATAAAATAAAAACATGGAGCACTGGTCCAGCAAAACAAAAACACCCTGAAATCTGCAGAGCTTCACGCAGCCACGTTGGATATGAGTTTTTTTCGCTCGTGACAAATTCATCCATTTCCTCATTTCTGTCAGTGAAGGATGAAGCGATCACTTGACTTTTGGCAAAAAAACAAAAGAAAAGTCCAGCTCAGGGATGAAGAAGGGATATTTAATACATTTGTGTCACATACAAAACAGTCCTGCATCGCTTTGCAATCCTTTGAATGAGAACGTGCGCGGCCGCTGGGGCTGGGACAGGCGGGGGCGTGGGTTAGGAGCGTGAGAAGTGAGAAGCTCTGTTTTTATTGGCTGGTTAAAAACTCTGTTTTTATTGGCTGGTTAAAAACTCTGTTTTTATTGGCTGGTTAAAAACTCTGTTTTTATTGGCTGGTTAAAAACTCTGTTTTTATTGGCTGGTTAAGGACGGGTCACTCTGTGTTTTTAGTGTTTTTATAAATGCTGATAGAGAAGCAAGGGGACTATAGTTTTTTTCAGAGATTACTTTGTCTAACACCATTGTGGGGAGTGGTGGCGCAGAGGTTAAGAAGGTGCGCTTGTGATCGGAAGATCGCCGGTTCAAGCCCCGGTACCGACAACATCAAAGATGTGGGTGGGATAAGTGAAGCGGTCACACCTGTCTCCACCCTCATCTGCCCCACTCTGGGCCCTTGAGCAAGGCCCTTAACCCACACCATCTGCTCCCCCGGGAACCCTAGATATCAGCTCTCTACTCCACACAGAGGGCTGTGGTTGCTCGGTGGTCTGTGGTTGTGTCAGGAAGGGCATCCGGCGTAAAAACAACTGCCAAATCTTCGTGCGACTAGATCGCTGTGGTGACCCCTAACGCAGGGAAAAGCCGAAAGAAGAAGAAAAAAAAAAGAAAAAAAAACTTTGTCTAACACCAGTCTGTCAGTAGATAGTGACAGAGTGAAGAACTATGTTAAAAATATATTGTTAGAAAAGTTACAGACTGCACTACAAAGTTACATAGTGCGGCTTTAAGCTGCTGCCCCCGTGACATGATTGACCATGACAAGTGGAAGAGAATGGATGATGGATGGATCAATGTATCAATCTGCTTTGGTCCTACTTGGCCTAGGTGTTAACTTGGCTTCCTTGAAAGAATTTCTCTCTGATTTTTAAACCCACCTAGCCATTTCCTGCAAAAAGATGCTCAAAGAAGATTTCCACTGTACTAATAATAAACAGTTCAAATTATTATAGGTCCCAAATGCCAAATAAAGAGAAACAATGATACTTGTACCTTTGATAAGTCCAGGGCATCTCTTGCAGGTAGAGTTCAGAATGACTGACTTGATGAGTCCTGATTTGGTGAGGTTGAGAAGTCCTGTCTTGTAGGCCTTGATCAGGGACACTTCAACTGTAGCTGATCCACTTACCACTGGTCAGTGAAGTAACCCTTCCAGTAATAACTGAAAGAGTGAACAAATTGTTAGCTTACCAAACTCATGAGTGCAGAAGCTGGATTGGAGAGTCCCTGTCCTCTTACAGGGCTGTGTACACAATGGGTTCAGCAAATAAGCTGCAGACAATTCACCAGTCAACAAACATATGCAGACGAAAGTATAACTTTCTTCTCAATACAGGCACAAAGGGAAAAGATTCACAAATCGGTTAATTCAACTCACGTTTCTTAATGACAATGGGTTTCTTCGTCACTGTCTTGTTCAGTTCTGGTTTAGGTGTTGGTTTAACTTTTATCTTGGGTTTAACCGTTGGCTTAACTCCACTCTTTGGAGTCGGCTTCACTGGTTTGACTCTAGGTTTCATGGTTGGCTTGGGTTTCACAGCAAGTTTGCGTGTGGGTTTAGTCTTAGTGCTTGGTTTGGGGATTGGTTTGGGTATGGGTGTTGGTTTAGCTTTGGGTTTCATGGTAGGTTTTCTCACAGGGAACTTAGGTGTTGATTTACTTGGTTTGGGTTTAGATGTGGGCTTGACTGCTGGCTTGGAGGTAGGTCTGCGAATGGGAGGTTTCTTCACCAGTGGAGCCCTCGATATTGGCTTCTTGGGAAGCTTGGGGGTTTGTTTTGGATGGAGCCCAGGCCCGAGTTTAACAGGTGGTTTGAGAGTTGGTTTGATCAGTTTAGTGGTTGGTTTTAAAGATGGTTTGGCAGTTGCTTTTGGAGTTCGTTTCAAAGTTGGTTTAGGTGTTGGTTTTAAAGATGGCTTGGATGGCGGTTTAGGTGTTGGTTTGATCAGAGCCCTAGAGAGAGAGAGTTCCGACACTCTTTGAACTCGCCGACAGGCGGTCACGTGGTTCATGTAGCTCTCAATTGTTCCAAACAGCTCGTCGCTGTCAGTCAATTTGAGCAGCTACTGGCGCAACATGACACAAAAAACCGACTTTTCTTACTTTGTCCAGCGTTTTTCAGTAATTATTGAGCAGTAACAAACTGACATTCCTTCTACCTTCTCCTCTTTATTTCTTATCCTGCAGCTCCACCTAGTGGCGTGAGCACTACACTATCCGTTTTTTCTTAAGCATTTTTAGACGTTTTAAACGCTTCACAAGGGCAAAAGAAAATTGTATTTTCATCAACTTACCGGAGAAAACAAGTCTGGAACATCAACAATGAACTACGTTTGATGCTAGCAGCGCTGCTGTTTGGAACAGTTTGGTGGAACGAATCGCCCCATAGATATCTTATGAATCGCCCCCTCCATGACCCACGTGACTTCCGCATTCCATTCTTACAATGGGAGTCTATGGAAGTGTCGGAACTCTCTCTCTCTAGGGCTCTGGGTTTGATGGGCTTCTTATTACTGACTCCAGTTATCGCACTCATCACTGTGAGCTTTATGTAAAATCTGGCTGGTCATCTCTCAGCACTCGCAGATACACTCACTGGATATCCTTCATCAGGGCCGGCCCAAGGCATAAGCAAACTAAGCGGCTGTTTAGGGCCCCGGGCCACTAGGGGGCCCCTATGAGCACAGGTTTTAGGCAGTTTGTGAAGTACCCGGTATTAAGTAATAAGTAACATAAACAGGTCAAATATGTGGGGAAAGGTTCTTTAATATTTTAAGTTCAGCTTTTGCAAATTATTGAATATAGTTTTAAGAACTAATTATTCAACTTTAAACTTATTTTTTAAACCATTTAATGAGGTTTCAAGTAATTGTTCATTGACATTATTTAAGTATTTTCCAGATATTTTATTTTTATGTTAATTAATTTAGTCTGTTTTTGCACAATGTTTTATGCACCGAAGTTATCTTATCTGTTGCTTGTTGTTGATCTTGCACTACAAATTATTTCGGACATTACTGTTGCAGTTCTTTGAAACAATAAAGCAGAAGAAATGAAATAATAAAATAATAAAGCAGAAGAAACCTTTGCTGCATTGGTGTATTTTTTGTTTTTTTGTTTGTTTATGTATTTATTTATTTTTGGTTACTTTTACTTCCTCACACGTAGACAGGGCTGTCAGAGTTGCAGTGAGTTTATGTCAGGTGGGTGAATGATCTGATTATCTGACTGGTGATTGCAGTAATCCACATTATTAGCAGAAATAAAGGGCCCCAAACCAAATTTTGCTTAGGGCCCCTTGGAGGCTTGGGCCGGCCCTGTCCTTCATCTACAAGACCCTCCTAAACCTAGTCCCGTCATACCTCACCTCCTTAATACAAACATCACACAGTCATTACTCCCTGCGCTCTAACGATTTAGTCCTCCTGTCAGTTCCTCCTGTCAGAACTGAACTAGGAAAAAGAGCATTCAGCTTCGCCGTCCCCTCAGCCTGGAACAACTTACAGAAAGATCTGAAACTATCAACATTCATCTCTCCTGGATCCTTTATGTCAACCGTAGTAGAAAATGTCATCAAGAAACTTGACCATTGCAGATGTTTCTAACCATTACTTATCCAATATACATGTCATTGTTGATTTTTTAACTTTATTTACACAACCGAGGTCTGTCTGCTTGTTTTGTATATAATGTATATAGAAATCTGTCATATCCTGTTGGTTTTGAACTGTCAACATCTGTTTACTGTGATTGTAGTTTTCTTTATTTTCTTTTGATAAGTGCAAATGCCTATTGCCAATGTGACGTGTGCTGCTGACCACTTGACCAGGTCACCCTTGTAAAAGAGATCTCGATCTCAACGGGCTCTACCTGGTTAAATAAAGGTGATTGATTGATTGATTGATTCTTTGGCTCTACAATTGGTTTCTGTGGCCTGGGGGCAGGCATTGGACTGTAGATGAAGTCACCTCCAGAAGTAGGTGTGCGGGATTCATGGAGTATGCTGGTATAATGTGCCATGAATCCATCTGAGGTCACTCAGATCAGACACAAACTGGACAAGAAGCTTGTTGCCATTCGTTACTATAGTTCTACACAGAGATGAGGGACATTAGAGTATTTAAACTATAATGTATAGTGAAATAGGGAAAATCATTTAGAATGTATCTAAAAAAAGCCAAGTCTTCTTTCTTTCTTTCATTCATTCATTCATTCGGCCACGTGAACGCGCTTGCCTCTGTGCGCGCTCCGGGTAGGTGAAGCCCAAAGCAGCTGAATGTGTGACACCCACCCACAGATCTCTCCAGCCTGCAGTCTCAACTGTCTCTCGCGCTCCTCACGCTGAAACTCGTCTACAAACGGTAAGTTTCGAGCACGTGCAGTCGGTTAGTCCTCCGGCTGCTCTGAGCGGATGCAGCCCGACTCGGAGCCTGTTTGGTCGGTCTGCTCCCCGGGAGCTTCTCCTTTACCCCTTTACACCTAAGTCTCAAATTTCCGCCTGGCATTTGTTACTTGTTTTTCAATAGAAAATATGAAGAAAATGTCCTATGGCCAAGTGCTTCAGCACATTTGTTCAGAATATTTAGAACTTTCAATATCTGGCATTATTTTACTTTATACTTGATACTAAACCACTATTAAAACTGTTTAACATCAAGAAAAATAAAAAAGCGAAATTAGATTTTAGAGATTTTATGCAAATAAAACACTGCATTTGAACATGAAGTACAGATTTTGCATCACAAATTAACAATTTCAACACTATAGAACATATTTACAATGTTTTTTTTTATTCTCACTTATTTTTACAAATAAGAAACAGACTAACAATTCAAACTATTTACAGGCGAATTTCCCCTCCCTACATTTCTCCTTATTATCTTCTACACAAACAAAGTACAAACTGATGAATATTGTAATATCTTATAGACTTGAGAACTGAAAAAGAAGCGAGGCCGCAGTTCACCGAGCACGAGCAGTTGGTGTTTCTTCAGCACCTTCTCCACGTCGGTGAAAGTTTTGATCAGACTTTTAAAACATTATAAATCAGCTCAGACCGCCTCAGATTTATAAATCCCTCCATGTTTCCTGATGTTCAGTTTGTCTGTTAAACAAATAGCTTCCTTTTGTTTTGTCAGCGGTGGGAATGCAGTCAAACCTGAATTATTCTGCCAGCACACATCCAGACACAGAACTTGTTCTCATATTTCTTTGTCTTTATTAATGTTATTATTAATAATAATTCAAAATTTTAAAGAAAGTCATAGGCTACAGATTGATTTTAACCTCTAATTCCAACAATGTTTGGACAGTACCAAAAAAAGTCACATTGTGTCAAATTAAGACCCGAGGGCCAAATCTGGCCCATCGTCTTATCTGGCCTAAGATGCTATTTTAAATGTAAAACATTTTATTGTTGCTAGTTTTGCCTAAAAGCTTGTAAGTGCAGATGTATTGTGACGTTTGGTCGACTTTGAAGCCAAGAAATGTTTTCAGTAACCTTCAGAAAGCATCAAGTGAGCCTGGAACTAAGGAAAGTTATCAGGTGAGCACCAGGCTCAGTTCAATTCCATCCATCCATTATCTTTACCCGCTTCTTCCTTTGTGGGTCGTGAGGGTCGCTGGTGTCCAGCAATCACAGTGCGAGAGGCGGATACACCCTGGACAGGTCTCCAGTCCATCACAGGGCCACATGGAGACAAACAACCATTCACTCTCTCACTCACTCACACCTAGGGACAATTTAGAGTTACCAATCAGCCTAACATGCAAGTTTTTGGTCTGTGGGAGGAAACTGGAGTACCCAGAGAAAACCCACGCGTACATGGAGAGAACGTGCAAACTCCACCCAGCAAGGCCCCCAGACTGGGATTTGAACCATGGTAACCTGCTTGCTGAGCGGCAGCAGCTCTACCAGTTGCGCCACCGTGCGGCACGGTTCAGGTCGCACTCAATTATTTTAAATAAACAATCAGTTCCGATACCGCTCACTCTGGTGCCTGCCTCACAGACCCCCGCCCACACTGTCTGGCAGCCTCAGAAAGAGAAAGGAGGGGCCCCTCGGTGAGCACAGAGCGACCAGGCCACCAGGAACCATTGTGAACAATCTTATGTTGAAAACCCGCGAAAGAGTGAGTCTTCGAAAGTCGAACCGCAATGTATCGATGGAATACTGTACTTTGTTTTTTCACATCAGCCTATAAATGTGGAGGAATTGGAATTTGAGCATTGTCCAGTTTTAAGACTGAGCTTAATGCTTTCCTTTTTGAAAAATAAATTGATAACGTTAGGGTTGGCTTGTATAGACTTGGACTACTGGTGGACAAATAGACCACATTTCCTAAAATTGTTACAAGTGAATAGTTTGCATTTGAAATTATTTCAAAGTCAAAGGGAGTTGTTCCATCTGAAGTCCACGACCATCTCCTTCATCTTCATAACATTGATGTGAAGGTTGTTCTTCCTGCACCAGCTCTCCAGGTGTTCCACCTCCTGCCTGTTGCTGGACTCGTTGTTTGTGATGCATCCCACCACCGCTGTATCATCTGCAAACTTTACGATATGACAGCCTGGACGGGTAGGTGTGCAGTCATACGTGATCAAAATGAACAGAAGAGGGCTCAGTACATAGCCCTGAGGGGAGCCAGGTTATTGTGGAGGAGAAGTTTTGGATCCTCACAGACTGTGGTCTGTTTGTTAAGAAGTCTAGGGCCCAGTAGCAAATGGAGGGGCTTAGTCCTAGTGTGAGTAGTTTGTCCATCAGGGTTTGTGGGGTCATGGTGTTGAAGGCAGACATGAAGTCCACAAAGAGCAGACGAACATAGAAGTCCTTCTGCTCCAGGTGGGTGAGAGCAGTATGGACCACAGAGGAGATGGCATCTCTGGATGAGAGTCTGCAACTAAGTTAATACAGTACTCAACACAGTGTGCTCTTCAGATAAATAATCCATCCATCCATCCATCTTCTTCCGCTTATCCGGGGTCGGGTCGCGGGGGTAGCAGCCTAAGTAGGGAGGCCCAGACTTCCCTCTCCCCAGCCACTTGGAGCAGCTCCTCCGGGGGAATCCCAAGGCGTTCCCAGGCCAGCCGAGAAACATAGTCCCTCCAGCGCGTCCTGGGTCTTCCTCTGGGTCTCCTCCCGGTGGGACATGCCCGGAACACCTCACCAGGGAGGCGTCCAGGAGGCATCCTAACCAGATGCCCGAGCCACCTCAACTGGCTCCTCTCGATGTGGAGAAGCAGCGGCTCTACTCCGAGTCCCTCCCGGATGACTGAGCTTCTCACCCTATCTCTAAGGGAGAGTCCAGCCACCCTGCGGAGAAAACTCATTTCAGCCGCTTGTATCCGAGATCTTGTTCTTTCGGTCATAACCCAAAGCTCATGACCATAGATGAGGGTGGGAACGTAGATCGATCGGTAAATTGAGAGCTTTGCCTTTTGACTCAGCTCTCTCTTCACCACGACAGACCGGTACAGCGCCCGCTTCACTGCGGACGCTGCACCTATCCGCCTATCGATCTCACGCTCCAGTTTTCCCTCATTCGTGAACAAGATCCCGAGATACTTAAACTCCTCCACTTGGGGCAGGACCTCCTCCCCGACCCGGAGAGGGCATGCTACCCTTTTCCGGCTCAAGACCATGGCCTCGGATTTGGAGGAACTGATCCTCATCCCGGCCGCATCACACTCGGCTGCAAACCGCTCCAGTGAAAGTTGTAAATCACGAACTGATGAAGCCAGTAGGACCACATCATCTGCAAAAAACAGAGAAGCGATTCTAAGGCCACCAAAACGGATCCTCTCAACACCTTGGCTGCGCCTAGAAATTCTGTCCATAAAAGTTATGAACAGAATCGGTGACAAAGGGCAACCTTGGCGGAGTCCAACTCTCACCGGAAACGAGCCTGACTTACTGCCGGCAATGCGGACCAAGCTCTGACACCGGTCGTACAGGGACCTAACAGCCCATATCAATGGGCCTGGTACCCCATACTCCCGGAGTACCCCCCACAGAACCCCCCGAGGGACGCGGTCGAATGCCTTCTCCAAGTCCACAAAGCACATGTAAACTGGTTGGGCAAACTCCCACGCACCCTCCAGGACCCTGCTGAGGGTGTAGAGCTGGTCCAGTGTTCCACGACCAGGACGAAAACCACACTGCTCCTCCTGAATCCGAGGTTCGACTATCCGACGGACCCTCCTCTCCAGAACCCCTGAATAGACCTTACCAGGGAGGCTTAAGAGTGTGATCCCCCTATAGTTGGAACACACCCTACGGTCCCCCTTTTTAAATAGGGGAACCACCACCCCAGTCTGCCAATCCAAGGGAACTGCCCCCGATGTCCACGCGATATTGCAGAGTCGCGTAAGCCAACACAACCCTACAACATCCAGAGCCCTAAGGAACTCCGGGCGAATCTCATCCACCCCCGGAGCCTTGCCACCGCGGAGCTTTTTAACCACCTCGGCGACCTCAGCACCAGAGATCGGAGAACCCGACCCAAAGTCCCCAGGCTCTGCTTCCTCAGTGGAAGACGTGCCAGTAGGATTGAGGAGGTCTTCGAAGTATTCCGCCCACCGACTCACAACATCCCGAGTTGAGGTCAGCAGCACGCCACCTCCACCATAAATGGTGTTGGTCTCGTACCTCTTTCCCCCCCTGAGACGCCGGATGGTGGACCAGAATCGCCTCGAAGCCGTACGGAAGTCATTCTCCATGGCCTCTCCGAACTCCTCCCACGCCCGAGTTTTTGCCTCAGCAACCACCCGAGCCGCATGCCGCTTGGACTGCCGGTACCTATCAGCTGCTTCCGGGGTCCCACAAGCCAAAAAGGCCCAATAGGACTCCTTCTTCAGCCTGACAGCATCCCTCACTGCCGGTGTCCACCACCAGATAAATAATATTAACTTTTTATATATATATGAATGGTGTTTCTGTTCAGTACCCTGAGATGACTTCTGTTATGACTTGGCACTATAAAAATAAACTGAACTTCAGACATCATTTTCACACACAGATTGGTCTCACAATAAACTGCCCGGCGCCGGACTGTATTAAATTCCTCTTTTTCATCCCTGATCTGGCCTTTTCTTTTGTTTTTTTTTGCCAAAAGTCAAGTGATCGAGTGATGATTGAATGAATGAATAAATGATCACTTCCTCCTCCGCTCAGTGGTTCGCGAGCGAATTAACTCATGTCCAACATGGCTGCGCGCAGATTACTGGTGGGCTGTGGACTACAGGACCAGGGCTCCCTGTTTTTTTATTTTTTAGAACTTTTTAATAAGATATAAACACAGAAAACCGCTGCGCTGAAGCTGCCGGCTCCTTTTTTTCCTCCCCCCAACCTGTCAATCACTTCAGTAGGCGTGTCAGCAAATGACCAATCAGCGAACGCTCTGCGCAGTAGCTGCAGCGAGAATGAACGCGAGAACGAACGCAGAGCTGTGCGGGCGAACGCGCGGTGCACAGTACGCGCGCGTAATACAGCGTACGGCTGAACGCAGCGCTCTGGGGGGCCTTTATTCCTAGTGTGAGTAGTTTGTCCATCAGGGTTTGTGGGGTCATGGTGTTGAAGACAGACATGAAGTCCACAAAGAGCAGACGAACATAGTCCTTCTGCTCCAGGTGGTTGAGAGCAGTGTGGACCACAGAGGAGATGGCATCTTCTGCTGATCGTTCATGCGGTATGCATTTTTTTAATGCATATTTCTATCTTAACGTGATTCTTGACCTTCCATTGTGTATCTGTTCCTCCTTCCTGTTCCTCTCAAACCCAGCTGGTCGAAGCAGGTGGCCGCTTGTCCTGAGCCTGGTTCTGCTAAAACAGGGGATGTCAAAGTCAAATACACCGAGGGCCAAAAAAACAAATTTGCTACAAGCCAAGGTACTGGTTCAATGTTTATTACTGTATAAGTTTAGCACTTTGAGATCTGTTTGATGTAAAGTGCGTTATAAATAAAAGTTATTATTATTATTATTATTATTATAAGGGGTTGATATAAGATTTTTTTTTCTTCTTTCTGCACTCTTTTCATTCAATGTTTTCTTTTTGATGAATTTGTTTTATTTTGTCTCTTTTAAATGAATGAATAAATTAATTTAATAAAAGATTAAATAGCTTTACATCTACTAAGTTCTTGGCATAAATCAACACCGACATGTTCCTGCTTTTAGTATTTTACATTGTTTTATAAATGTAGCTGTTTATGTTTTATTTTGTTTTTTCATACAGTTTTCTTGTGATTTTTAATTAATATGCTTTTTTATGATTGTTTACTGTTGGCTGCAAGTATCAAGCTGCAAAATCCTTAATTTTCTACAGCTGACAACTGTTGGTCATTAATTATGATTAAGTTTAGCAACTTCTCGGTGAACATTTGAGCTCCGTGGCTTCAGCAGTGTGTGTTTTTCTCGTTCAATCCGGGGCGGGCGCTCTGATTTTGCTCAGCCGCTCTCAGCCTGTCCCTCCTACGAGACGGTCAGACAGCGAGTCGGACTGGACGTAGCTGGCCGCGGTCGGTCTCCCTGTTTCGGTTTAGCGAGAGTGGCGTCCCGCTGAAGCCCCAGAGCTTGAATGTCCAACGTAAAACTACCTTGACCGCGGTTTAATGTGGCGCTATGGCTCTACAGATATTGCACGTTGCTGTCTTGCGGTGTTTAGTGTAAAATACTTCCACACAGCGGACATGTTACGATGAAAAGTTGGCTAGCTGTTAGCTAAAGTGCTCCTCACTCAGTCCGCACGCTGTACTATGGAATGGATTTCCTGAATGTGACGTGAGGCAGGTCTTGTTACTCTGGGTTCATGAGACACGACTCCGGATCGGACCGGCCCCATCCCTACTACCGTTGCATTGTGGGGAATGTAGTGTTGGTGCATGCAAAACACCAGCGGGTGGCTGTGGCCTGTGGGCCATTTCTAACAGTAATTAAAGACCGTGTAAAGTGAAATTAAATTTGTGTTTTTAGTTTGTCACATGGCATAAATATGTGTTATTAATCACCCATATAAATCTGACTGATTAAAAACATTGTTTTCCTTATAAAATTAAGTGTCAAAAATCATGAAAAAACATGATTTTGCCTTGCTCTGAAACGGTGGGGGCGTGTCAGCGCGTGGGCGTGGTTTCAGCGCAGTACTGCGCCGTGTCCTGCCCCCTTCAGAGCTGAGCTGTGTGGGGAGGCATACGGGGGAAGCAGAGATCCACCTGCTCCGTTTTTATCTGAGTTCTGGCTTCCAGCAGCTTCTTTTTCCAAGAGTTACGCTGTTTTTAGTGCACTAACAACTCTGGTTATGTTTTTAAAGTTGAGGACACATAACTCCGCTGTTATAATCAGCGCTATTTTAGAAGATGAGCGGACTCGCGGTCCGACCCGGTCACATCGCATGTGGGGTCTGTGTTGGTGATTAAAATAAAGAGTAATCACGTTGATAAGTTCTCTCATCTGTGTCAGCAGAGTCACAGCGTTTCACGGCGCGCGTGGCAGGATTTCAGCTTCACGCGGATCGCCTCTCACACACACACGCGCGCGCGCGGGGGGGCGGAGGTGCGCGGAGGTGCAGGTGGCATGTGGTCGCTCCAGCAGCACGCCTGGGTTTTAGAGTACTGGAGGGAGACGGTCGGTAGCGAGTGAACGGCTCCACCGAAGAACGCATTTATACGGCTGGAGCTGCAGGGGGTGGGGCTTGTGACCGCGTGACGAAACGCGGTCACATTTAAACCACGCCTAAAAAATCCTGAAAGAGAAATATGTTTATACACAGTTTGATCTATAACTCCAAAATTAATTGAGCTACAATTTTGAGACTTTTTACTCATTTACAAGATTACAATTATGACATTTATAATGTTTATTGAAGAAAATGTTGAAATTCACTTTACACGGTCTTTAACTATCATCCAGGGGGCCATAGAAAATTAATTTGCGGGCCGAATCTGGCCCGCGGGCCTTGACTTTGACATAGTGCTAAAAGGTTTCTTCCTCATGAGGGAGTTTTTCCTTTCCACTGTCACCTTTATGCTTGCTCTGGATGAGAATCTGCAACTAAGTTAATACTCAACACAGTCTGCTCTTCAGATAAATATTAACTTTTTATATATATATGAATGGTGTTTCTGTTCAGTACCCTGAGATGACTTCTGTTATGACTTGGCACTATAAAAATAAACTTTTTATATATATATGAATGGTGTTTCTGTTCAGTACCCTGAGATGACTTCTGTTATGACTTGGCACTATATAAATAAACTGAACTTCAGACATCATTTTCACACACGGATTGGTCACCAGCAGAGTCGAGACCTGACCCCAGTGAGAATCTGGGATGTGCCGAAGACTTTGCACAGTGGTCTGAACCTCCCATCGTCAGTACGAGATCTTGGGGGGGAATGACCCAATGAAATATCGATGTGACCCTTTTTTGATAAGGCAGGGTATATTCAAATATTAAAACTGGTTGAAACTGGCCCAAAAAATAGAACTAAAAAGCCCATCTCTTGTTATAGGGCTAGGCGATATAGACCAAAATTAATATCTCAATATTTTTTAGATGAATGGCAATATACGATATATATTTCGATATTTTTTTAAATGTCGAGATGTCGCCCAGCCCTATCTAGTTACAAATGATACACAGGTTATAAAAAGTTCCTGCATGTTTCAGTTTGTGATGTCGGCACGTAAAGATGTGAGGGTTTACACGAAGGATGTTTGATTTTATTGTTAGACACGTTCAACTGGAATGCTAAATAACAGGAACTATCATGAAAGCTGAAACCTTTATGTTGACTGCTGCTCCCTCTTCGAGAATGTTTTTAATCTGTCTCGAATCATTGAAAATCTTTTGCTGCACACATGTTCTCATCTTTGGAACGCATCATACATATCGTCTTGACGACCCGTCTCGTTGAGAACTTCCGCGTCTCACAGTTTTTTCTTCCGCGTCTCTCACGGTTTTTTCTTCCGCCTTTGCAGGTTATAGAACTCGTGATCGATCATGATCGCATTCATTAGACGGGCCCGCAACACCCCTCAACCAACGACGCCAGTAATGGGTGAGATTTGATCACGTTAAATGTCCACATTTTCATTTCATACATTATTGGTAGAAATTACTCCATGAATTTACTTTTTTTTTTCTTGCAGCGTTTTCAAAGTTCGGGGCCTGCATCCTGCCCATCGCTCATATAGCCATTGGTGAGTTGTAGAACCACTGACAAGTCGTACAGATGTTTTCTAAAAGTGGTTTGTCAGAACATAGTAAGTTTTTTTTTGGGGGGGGGGGCATCTGAACTTCTTTTTTATTATTATTTTGAAATAATTTTTACTTCTCGCAACACTGAGCTGAACCCACAAGCAAATCACTCTCTCCCTCTTGATGGTCAGTAAAACCCTAACGACCCTCTGGACAGAGGAGCGTGCAGTGGTCCATGTTGTGAGCTGCTTTGTTTATGTGATTTGAACTTGAAGAATGCAAATCACTCTCCCTGCAGATAACCAAAATGAGCCTGTTGACCCTCAGGAAGGAGTGTGCATAGTTTGAAAGTTTAAACAGCAAAGAAGAGTGGCTCTAATTATGCAAGTTGAACAAACATGCAAATCACGCTCCATCTTGATGGTCAATACCCTATCGACCCTCTGGAGGGAGAGGAGTGCAGAGTTTGAAGGTTTAAACAGCAGTGAGCAGCTCTAGGTATACAAGTTGAACAAACATGGAAATCACTCTCCCTCTTGATGGCCAGTAAAGACCCTAATGACCCTCTGGAGGGAGGGGAGTGCAGAGTTTGAAGGTTTAAACAGCAAAGAGTGGCTCTAATTATGCAAGTTGAACAAACATGCAAATCACTCTCCCTCTTCATTCTCAGTAAAGACCCTAATGACCCTCAGGAGAGAGGGGAGTGCAGAGTTTGAAGATTTAAACAGGAGTGAGCGGCTCCAATTATGCCCATTGAACAAACATGCAAATCACTCACCTTCTTCAATCTCAGTAAAGACCCTAATGACCCTCAGGAGAGAGGGGAGTGCAGAGTTTGAAGATTTAAACAGCAGTCAGCGGCTCCAATTATGCACAGTGGACAAACATGCAAATCACTCTCTCTCTTCATTCTCAGTAAAGATCGTAATGACCCTCTGTAGGGAAAGGAAAGCAGAGGTCTAAGCTTTGAACTGCAGTGAGCTGCTCCATTTATGTGAGCTGAACTCACATGTAAATCACAGAAGGACGTTGGGGTGCTTGTTCGCCCTTGAGGAGTAATTTTTATGTTTAGCGTGTGAAAACCCAAGCTGCTCGCTCTAGTCATGAAGCTTTGAATTTCACACTTTTCAGTAGAAGTAAAACGTCTAAAAACAAAAATGGAAGGAAGTCGATAATGTCCTATGTTCCTTCTTCTGTCCACCAGGGGCAGTAAACCTGAACGAGTGCCCCCGCCAGCCCTACATCCCCATCTACCTGATCGTGGGGGGGGCCTTTGGGCTGGCTCTTGCGATTCTCGCCTGTTTGCCCTGTGCCCAGGCAACCACAGAGGGTGAGCCTAACGCGCTGGTCCCGATCTGCATCGCCTGGAACTCGTTGTCGTCACTGTTCATCTTCTGCTGGTTCATCACAGGTGAGCAAATCCTGATGTAAGCAAAACGAGGTCAAACGAGGTCAATGCCATGGGGAAGACTTACTCTTCGGTAGTCTGCACACAAAAAAATAAAGGAACAGGAATGGACCTAAAAAGGTACAAAGGCTTTGTCGCTCCAGCAGTACCCTAGTGGAGGACAATATTGTATCACTAAACCTAGGAACAATGTTGTACCTTATTTTCTGTACCTTTAAAAGAACATGTCTGTACCTCTACAGTAGTGACAAATATGTACCTTATGTACAGGTACAAAACTGTACCCATTAAAAAGGTACAAATTATGTACCCAAAGAGGTACAATTGGAGCGACATGGCAAATTGTACCTTTAAGAGACAAAAACAAACCCATACATTCACAAAATATTCTTTATTTATCAAAATCAATTAATTTTAAATCAGTTCATACAAGATCAATACTGAAATGTAAACATCCATTCTTAGTGCATTGAATTAATACAATGTTCTAAAAGTTGTTTTTAACATAAAAGCAAAACAATATAGAACTGAATAGAAGACAGAATATGTGTTACAAACAAGTTGAATGAGGACTGTTTGCCTCTGTTATAGTCATACCCTTGCAAAATTTGTACAAGTGCTTACACGGAACATCTTAATCCAACATACAAACTTTCATCAATAGTGTACGTGTCAAGTGATGTATGGTCCTTTTCATCTCCAGGTTTGAGCAATATCCACTCATTGGCCCTCATGCACGAACATGTTCGTATTTTTATCCTAAATTTCTCCTACTTTTGTTCGTACGAAGCGTTCGTACAAACATGCCACGTCAGATTCAACAAACTCTTCTATCCTCAAGAAATGTGTGTAAATGTGCTGCGTAAATATGATGAATCCCACCTGTTCTATTCACCTGCGCGTTCTCGCGGAGAGGTCATTTACATAATTCCCACCCCTCAAAACACCATATAAGGCCACGTTTCCTGCCTTTTGACAGCAGGAAGTGTCCATTCATTCAAACTCAAGAAGTAAAAAGAAGAACTTCACGCGTTCGGAGATTGAAGTTCTGCTCTGTCGCGCTGTGGCGATAAACAAACAAATATCAAACCAAGCAGCAAAAGATATTGTACCAATTAGTTTAAAAATAATTTAAAGACAGTGTTTAGTTACAATTTTAAAATATTAAGTAATACAACTTTAAGCATATTAAATGCAAGGTTTCCCGCAGAAAACTGGCAACGACTGGTGAGGGTGTGTGCGTTAAGGGACTGTAATATTTTGATGACCGGCATGGTTATATTGAGCAAAATATTAAACAACAACAAATAGCCAAAATAATTCGTTACTCATACACCCTTAGTCATTTTCCTTTTCCTCTTCACTTATTTGAACAAGATTTTACGACATTCCAGATGCCTACCTCTCCCAAAGTGATGTAGTGTTCAATCTTCTCTCTGAAGATGGATGGCAAAACAGTCCAGCCCTTAAGTCGATTCCTGAAATGCAAAAAAAAAAAAAGACAAAAGATCACAGATTACAGAGTGTAACTACAGATCTACTTTCACATTCATTAGCAAAATGACTGTGACTACCTGGTAGGTCTTCAGCCAAGGCATCCTTTCTTGCATCATTGTACTGTTTTGCCGGCACAGACTTTCCCTGTGCAAGCTTAAGCACATTTGGCAACACACTGACAAATCCTTCTTTGAAACGATGACAGAAGGCAAATGTTGAAGGGTGAAGTCTGTCAACCTCTTCAATACACTGTAGAATACACAAACACATTATCAGTTATTATTGTTAAAGGCAACGATAGGTCTTACATTAAAGCGGTCACATTTTCACACAATGTCCAAAATTACATAGACAAGCTCACATTAGGGATGGAACAACTATCACTTATCTCTATGGTGGCTGTGGAAGAGTGGTTAGCACAGTTGTTCCTCTAATGCAAGAGTTGGAGGTTTGATTCCCCATTATTCTGACACGTCGAAGTGTCCCTGTGCAAGACACTGAACCCTTTTTGCCTCTGATGTGTGTCCCATCAGTGTATGAATGTGATTTAAAGCACTGATTAGTCTCTATAGATTGATTTACTTGTATTAGCTTTGTAGAGAGTAGTAAATGTATGTGTGAATGAGTAAATGAGGGCACAGATTGTAGTATAAAGTGCTTTCAGTATTTTGGCTGGTTAGAATGGTGCTATATAAGTACAGTCCATTTACCATTTAGCTGTACTTACTATAGTAGGCATCTTTAAGAAAGGATATTTGTTGAGTACTTCCTCAATTGGCATCCCTTCCATGATTTCACGTCGTCTCCAGGAGAATGTTCGAGCCATGCGGTCTTTAACAGTGGTCATATCTGGATGCATCTTCTGATATTCAGTCTGGAGCACATTCACATGGGCTTCAACAGATGCAGAATCTTCCCCAACACAAATTTCCTTTGGGATAAAGAGACAGTGGCTGGTAATAACTTAATGTATAACATTTGAAACTTTTCAAGACTCGTTTATTTATTTTTTATCAAAACATGAAAAATAAACAATACATGGAAATAAACTTACAAATGATTGACTCAACGAGTTGCGAGACACATTTGAAGATGTGTTGGTAGACTTGGACTGCTTTGTATGGCCGAACTTCTCCTTCAACTTTCTGACTTCAGTGTCACTAACAAGTGGTGCACGTTCTGCTTTAAATTTTCTCTTCAATGACATGTGCCAGGTGTGCTAGGAATTTTTTTTAGAAAACATTTAATATAATTTAAGTAACAAATAAAGATATATGCATGCATGTTAATACAAATACGTATCATAGTGAAAAGCTTGAATAGTCAACTGGACTGGGTTGATAGAGGTTTTGCTTCTAATCACAGAAGCATCAGTACACTAGTTCAGTCTTCAAAAAGAAGGTCTAACATTAACACCAGCTGGATTATAAGTGAGCCACGCTCCTCCTGATTGCAAAAAAGTACCAATTAATTTAAAAAAGGAGAACTTTACTTCATGTTTTATAGTTTGATTGGCCTTCTTTTACATGTTAACCCAACAACTTGGACATTTTAATCTGAATGGGACCGTTTTACAGATTAAACACAATTCGGTGTGGTTTTGTGGAAACTAATGCAGATATTTAGCACACTTTGAACTGGTGAACCACTGCCCATCTTTATTACTTTTCATTCCCAGTCCTACACAGTACCTCCGTGGGCTTCTGGGCTCCCCCAGCAGTAATTTTCCATTCCATGTCCAGTAAAAAAATCCCTTTGGTTTTTCACCTGGAGATGTTTGTGTTGTTGTTTTCTAACTTGTCCCACAAAGCCTCTGTGTTTTTTTTTTTCTCCCTCTCTCTTTCTGGACCCCAGCTGAATTTCCCACCTGGACCTGTGGTTCTACCTGGTCCTAACAATTATCGCACGGAAGGAATTTCGCTGCCTTTTTCTGCTGCCTTTTGTTTGTTTGGATTGACCTCGTGGCGTGGGGGAAGTGTGTACCTTGCCGAACCTGTGTCCCGTTCTCAGCCTCTAAGCGGCCCGTTACCCTAAAACGAAGGACTGTCCACCTCCGTGGGAACCACGCTGTGCTCAGCTGGAGGCGTGGCTGCTTTTGAAGTGCCGCTGAACTGGATCGGAGCAGGACCGGGTGAGCAGAACCAGGTGAGCAGAAACTGACCTCAGCCTCTCCGGTCAGCCTCGCTGTTTTTTTGTTTTGTTTTTTAATACGGAGGTGGCCTCACGTGCTCACTGAGCAGTAGCAGAACCGGACCAGTGACATCACGTGCTACGGAGCATCGAGCTGTGAGCAGAACCGGACCAGTGACTTCAGCGTTACCAGGGGGCTCCGCACCCTTTGCTATAAAGGACGCTGTACTGTTTGTGCACCTGACGACTCCGGCCAGAGTTTTCATCGAATTTCATTGGCCTTGGATAATAATAACTTTTATTCTGGATCACGCTGTTGCACCCTGCTGACCTGAAACAGGCTAGGATCAGGCCTTTTAATTTCAGGAAAACTTTCTGGCAGCTCACTCTATTTGTTGCAAATTATATGTTTCTACCTATTGACTCTAGACCAGCGTTTCTCAAATAGTGGGGCGCACCCCCCTGGGGGGGGCGCAGTGCGATGCCAAGGGGGGCTCGTGTCGTGTGACCCAGTTTTGCACATTTTGAAAGTAAAATGGTAAGTGTAATTACACATCCCCGACAGTAGGGGCAGTGGCGCTGTTGTCAGACTGAGCGCGCAGAATAGTTTTTTCACAGAGCAAGAAGCCACAGCAGCGCATGAGAAGTTTTAGAAAGTGCAGCGAAGTTACAGCATGGAGAAATATTTAACAGGGATGAAAAGAAAGGCAAAGAAAGGCGAAGACAGACGAAGATATTGCGAAAGCAGGTCCCCAGAAAGGTAAGACGAGGAAATATGATGAAGCGTATTTAGCGCTTGGCTTCACTGTGACGAAGGTGGGAGATGAGGAAAGACCGGTGTGTCTGTTATGTCTTAAAATGTTAGCAGCGGGCAGCATGAAGCCTAATAAATTAAGACGTCACTTAACGACATTACACCCCAATTAGGCTGATAAGCCGTTGGAGTTTTTTAATTGAAAACGTGATGAATATTGCCAACAATCATCCCGCTTTATGAGCGCCACGTCAGAAAACCAGCGAGCACTGTTAGCATCTTACAAGGTGTCATACCAAATCGCTCAGTGTAAAAAACCACACACCATAGCAGAGGAGCTGATACTACCTGCAGCCTTAGACATGGTGTCAGTCATGCTGGATGAAAAAAGTGCAGCAAAATTAAAAACTATCCCTCTGTCCAATGACACTGTTGCCAGACGAATAAATGACATAATGATCTTCAAGAACAGCTGGTAGATAAACTCAAAGACAACGTTTTGCCCTACAATTTGATGAAGCAACTGACAGCAACAAAGACTGTTTGTGTCATTTTGAAATGACAAACTCCCTGGGTGAGGATCTACTTTTTTGTAAATGTGTAAAAAACAGCCACAGCTGAAGAGCTATTCAAAATCCTGGACTGCTTCCTGACTGAGAATGGGCTAAAATGGGAGAACTGCATCAGAGTTTGCAGTGATGGTGCACACACCATGGCAGGGATGAGGAAAGGAGTTCAGGCTCTCATCAAAAAGGCCTCACCCAAAGTTAAGTGGACACACTGTGTCATACATAGAGAAGCACTGGCTTCAAAGCACCTTTCCTCTGAATTAAATGAGATTATGACTGACATCATAGGTGTGGTCAATTTTATAAAGACCAGACAGCTAAAAACAAGAGTCTTCTCTGCCATCTGTGAGGAGATGGGAGCTGAACACCAAGCTGTGCTGTTTCACAGTGAAGCATGGTGGTGGCTGTCACGAGGAAAAGTTTTGTCCAGAGTTTTTGAGCTCAGAGAATAAATGTTACTGTTCAATTTTAATTTGTTATTGATTTTATTTCAACGTATTTTTCAGTATCAAATTGCAGTCAGTTCAAAAATGTTTGTAAATTAAATAAGGATTGCATGACCTCTTCTGCAGCCACCAAGTCCTGTAGAAAGAAGCCTGTTAATAGACTGTTGTAGAATTGTACTGTTGTAGCCTGTTGTAGAAGCCTGTTAATCACCCACAGATTCAATCCAGGTGTGTAGCAGAAAGGAAACAAATTCTGCCACAGAAAGCACCTCCCAAGGGGAGACAGAAAGGTGTGTGGCTTCCCTTCTGCTACACACCTGCTTCTGCAGGACTTGGTGGCTGAAGAAGAGGTCATGCATCATGTGGATCAGCTGTTCTGGAACAGAGGCACATCTAAAACATTCAGAGCAGGCAGGCCTGAGGACTTGAATTGAGAATCACAATTTTATATACAAATTATACTACAGTGGATGTATAATAAACCTTTTTCTTTTTTTACCCCACTTTGGTATGTGCGGGGTTATTACAGCCACCGTATTTATAGTTGCAGCGGAGAGTAGGGGGGCGCGGACTGGATTCTTCTTCCTGGGGGGGGGGCTTAACAGAAAATAATTGAGAAGCACTGCTCTAGACCCAGCGGACCATGGCCGCATTAATTCATCTTCACAGGGGGGCTGGAGCCCTCCTCAGCCCAATACAAACTACAGTTGGGCCTCCACAACGGATTTGTTTGCCCATTTAATTTGTGACCCTTTATGGTCTGAGTCATTATTTTCAGATCTCAGACTATCTGGAATCACTGAATCTTATTAACACATCTGGATCTGCACATCACTGTAATTTTCACTGTTTTTGGGTTCTGAACGATCGTGTCTTAATTAATGTTTCTCATGGTTCAATTATGGGGGCTAATTGTTACACTGTTAACTCCTGTAATTATACATCAGTGACAAAGAAGTCAAGAAAATGTCTGTTAATAATGTTGTTATTGATCTCAGGGATTCAGCCCAACCCTGGACCCCCCACTAACTACAGTACACCAAATTACTTTAAATAAGTCAGGTCTTCGTTTCCTGCATGTAAATGCTCGTAGTCTTCTAAAAAAAACTTGATGATTTGAAAATTCTGATTAGTTCTACTGGGGCAGATGTAATCATCATCTCTGAAACTTGGCTCAACAAATCTGTTCTGAATAATGATCTGGTAATCAATGGATTTAAGATCTATCGCTGTGATCGTAAAAAAGGGGGGGTGGAGTAGCTATTTACATCAGAGATTCTCTGGATGCCAGTATTGCGTCTAAAAAAAAAACCCAAATCAGTTTGAGGCTTTAGCTGTGAACATCACTTTGAATGGAGGCCAGACCTTATCTGCAGTGGGCTGTTATCATCCCCCCTCCGCAACACCCGAGGCTTTGTCCTCCCTGACAGAATTTATAGGAAATTTAAAATACAATGAGATTTTTGTGGCAGGAGATTTCAACATTGACTGGGATAAGTCGACCCTCCTCTGTGATAAATTCAAGGAATGTTGCCTATCTCTCAATCTAACACAACTTATCGACTCTCCCACCAGACCAAACAACAACTGTCCTGAAAAATCTTCCATCTTAGATCTGTTTCTAACAAATATGGCTCACAAATTCCTTGGTACAGGTGTATTTGCTAACATTTTAAGTGATCACTGTGCAATAGCAGCTCTTAGATCAATTAAACTTCCACCTTCTAAGCTCAGAATAATTCAAAAAAGGGACTTGAAACGCTTTTGTGAACAGTCATTCCTGTGGGATCTATCTCAATTTGATTGGCAACGTATTCTATTAATCAGTGACGTGAACACCGCTTGGAACTATTTTTCATAATAGTTTCATTTACTTCATGAACAAACGCGCTCCTTTCCGGCAGTTCAGGATAAAGGGTCATGATAGCCCCTGGTTTACTCCTGAACTAGCTGACCTCCTGCACAGGAGAGACTATCTTTGGGCTACGGCGAGAAAATCAGACACAGACACTGATTGGTTGAATTTTCGGCAGCTGAGGAATAAATGCACAACTGCCATCAAAGCTGCAAAACGTAATTTCTTATCTCAGACCTCAAAAAATCTAAACGATCCTAAAAAATTCTGGAAAACCGTCAAATCTCTCAGGCATTCCCCAATCATCTGACCTCTCATCACAAATTCTCGTTGACTCTGTTCCTGTGTCAAATAAGAATGAGATCCTGAACAGTTTCAACAAACATTTCGTTGCTTCTAGTTCATTATTTGATACAGTTACAAATGGAAAATCAGCCACTTCATCTAATAATCAAACTTCTACAAATCAAATCCCTCCTACAAGTCAATCCTCAGTTAATCACACCTTCTCTTTTTCTCCGTTCTCAGTCAGTGAGGTAAATAAACTGTTAAAAGATCTTGATCCTAAAAAATCTGCAGGTCCAGATGAACTTCCACCTTATTTCTTAAGGCTGGCTGCTCATATCATCACAGTCCCTGTGACCCACATCTTTAATCTGTCCATAAGCCAAAACTCCATTCCAGATGCTTGGAAAACAGCCTTTGTTCTTCCTTTGCTGAAGGGAGGTGACCCCACCTCATTGAACAACTATCGACCAATCTCTAAACTCTGCATTTTAGCCAAGGTTCTAGAAAAACTGATAAACTCTCAAATCAAAAATTATCTGGACTCATTTAACATCTTACCTCTCCATTAATCTGGTTTCAGGAAACAACATAGCACAACGACTGCTTCACTGAAGGTTCTTAATGATGTTGTTGAAGCAATGGATGCTAAAGATTATTGTGCTGCACTTTTCCTAGACCTGTCTAAAGCTTTTGACACTATGGATCATAACATCTTGTGTCATAAGCTCTCAGAAATCGGTTTCTCTGATCACACCATCGGTTGGTTTTCTAATTATCTTTCTGATCGGAGGCAATGTGTTCAACATAATGGCACTTCTTCCAGTTATCGGGCGGCCGTGGTGTAGTGGTAATGGCAGTCGTCTCCCGATCGGAAAGTTGGCGGTTCGACTCCCGGGACCCGCACCATGTGTCGTTGTGTCCTTGGGCAAGACACTTAACCCTGAGTTGCTCCCGGTAGGACTGGAAAGCACCTTGCATGGTAGTCTGCCGCCACCGGTTTATGAATGTGTGTAGCATTCAATATATGTGTAGCACTTTGAGATTTTCAGTAATGAAAAGTGCGTTATAAATTGAATTAATTATTATTATTATTATTATTATTATTATTATTAACAGTTAAAAATGGTGTACCACAAGGCTCAGTCTTAAGACCAACCCTCTTTACAATTTACATAGCTAATGTAGGTCAGAGCATCCCTGATGCAGCCTTACATTTCTATGCTGATGATACAGTTGTTTATTGTCGAGCTAAAACAGTTGCTAAGGCTCTTCAGTTTTTGCAAACTGCTTTTGACATCATCCAGTCAGATTTGTTCTATCTCAAACTTGTCCTAAATGCTGATAAAACCAAAGGGATGCTTTTTTCAAATAGGAAGTCGGTCCCAGTAGTTCTTCCTCTGATTTTGTCCTCAAATGGTGTCCCTATTGATTTAGTTGATTCCTTTAAATATTTGGGTATCCTGGTCGATTCACATCTCTCTTTTAAAGAGGAACTAAATGCCCTGTGGAGCTTTAACTCCGCCCCCGAAGCAAATTCAAAAATCTCTCTCAAAATGGACGTGTTGAGAGACAAGGGGGGAGGAGGTGGGGGTTTTTGCTGCCTTCACGCCTCCTCCAGCAAACAACCTAAAACAAACTAAAACTTTAGCCAACAACATAAACCAAGCAACAACAAAGAATAAACATGTAGATTAGGGCTGAACGATTTTGGAAAATAATCTAATCGCGATTTTTTTTCTATAAATTGCGATTGCGATTTAAAATGCGATTATTTTTGCTGGTTCTGTATTAATTCATATCACTAACGACACAACTGTTTGTTTTTTTAAAAGATAATTAATGCGCTTTTTCACGCAGAACGTTAGCTTGCTGAGCTAGCTGCTAACAGAGCACCGTCAAAACAGACACGGTCACATGACCAGCTCGCGCTTTGTTTATCTCCCGCAGTCTCTGTGTCTCAGCGTCTAAGCTCAGATACACGTTTAAATGAGCTAACTTAGCTGAATTTATAACTTTTATGACTTCTGTCGAGCCTGAAGCAACAGTGTTGGAGCGCACGGTGTCCCCCATCCCTCCTGCTCTGTTTTGCTCGCTCAGCTGAGCTCCTGCTGCTCGGCGCGGCTCACTCCCAAGTCACGTGACCAGCTCGCGCTCCGTTTACACGTTTAAATGAGCTAACTTACCTGAATTGATAACTTTTATGACTTCTGTCGAGCCTGAAGCAACTGTGTTGGAGCGCACGGTGTCCCCCATCCCTCCTGCTCTGTTTTTCTCCGCTAGAGCTGTGCGCGGCCAGACCGGATCACTACCAAGTCACGTGACCAGTCAAATCGCAGCCCGTGCGATTAGTGAATCGCGTTTTAACATATCGCGAGATAATCGCAAATGCGATTAATTGTGCAGCCTTAATGTAGATGTATGTATCTATTCCACCCGACCTATCCAAAACAAAAGGTTTAAAAAAAGAAAAGAAAATAATACTACAAAGTTATCCGTGACCAGGAATCGAACCCAGGTCTCCCGGATCTCAACCCAGATTGTACACCACTGACCCAACCAGGCATTCATGCATTACTCCTCTATCGCACACTATTAAAACAAATACAACCAGACAGTTTCGATGAAGTGAAAAATTTTCTTAAAATAAATACGTTAAAATACACAAATGACTAGTGCCATTCCAAAAACTATAATATTCTTTGTTGCAGAGCTTTTCAGGAGTGAAATGTACCACTTCCATATAAGGTATGAACTGCAGGGAGGACCGTCTCATCTCCACAGGGGATTGGCTCTGCTTGAACCACGTCTGTGACGAAAGCTTGCGAAAATACGTCACTGTGCGAATCGTAGACAAATAAGGAAATTAGGGTGCAATACCCTCTGTTCAACCCATAGGACTACCATAAACACGTTTTTAGACAAAATATTGCCGATTTAAACAAATCCAAACAATTACATGAAAATTAACACCGACATAGAGCTATGAAACCTTTTTAAACACATTCTAGGGAGTTTATCAGCTAAAAAAAGTTAAATTTGCATTTAGTTCCTCTTTAAACTCCACGTGGAAAACCTAGTAAAGAAATTGAAAGTTAAACTTGGTTTCTTTTTCAGAAATAGATCATGTCTAACATTGAATGCTAGAAAACGCCTTGTATCTGTGACTTTCCTTCCCTCCATCGATTACGGTGACATTATCTACATGAATGCTCCTACAAGCACCCTGCAGATGTTGGATGCTGTCTATCATGGTGCACTAAAGGTCCACTGACATGTTTTTTATACTATTCATAAAATTGCTCAAAATATATATATTTTATCATTTAGATATGTTCGTTTTTGCAAACAAAATGATAAATCACTTTAATTTAGCTTTAAAAGTGATTTTGAACGGGAGTCACGTGAGCACGGCGAGCAAGATAGCAGCTGGTTAGGAACGCTCTGCTTCCCAATGTGATACTTTGTTGGATATTTCAGGTGGGGGGCTTCTAGATTGTGCCATTCTCCTTCCACTACATTGTGCAAATATTTATGTCCTTTTTGGAAGTAAAATAAGCCATTTAATCCCACAATGGCTGCCTCAAAACCGAAGGGCGCAGGCTGTGTGTCCACCCGCAGCAGCCCACAATATGGAGACAAACACGATGACGCAACTCCTAACTTGGCGACTTTAGTTACTGAAGTTGCTAAAATGAGTAATTTGCTACAAAGTGTGGCTGCTGATGTTACGACAATTAAGCAGACAACGTCTGAATTGAGTACAACAGTGGCTGCAATGCAGGAAAGGCTGACGGAAGCTGAGGCGCGCGTCTTGCGCCTGGAGGACACCTCGGAGCAGCTGTGCGCCACAGACACTGACCCCAAAAATACACCACACGCGGCTCCGCCCCGCTCCGGTCCGCAGGTCGCAGCTGAGCGAGTCCAATTTCCACTGCCTGCGCTCCGCTCAGGTCCGCCTGGATGCGCCGCTCCGAGACACGTGCGAGATCGCGCGATAAATCAAGTGATAAATAAGTAAGTCAGAACAAAACAATTCATTCGGTGGAAGATGGAGAACAACTGTAGAGAGACTGCTGCCTTGATCTTCTCTCGTAAATGAGCTACATGGTTTGAGCAACAGGAAGTGATGTTTACATTTCAGAATAAAATACTTTTTTATTTATTTATTTCTTGTATTGCGTTATTAGGCGTAGTCATAGTCATAAATATAATAGTTTAGTCATAGAATAGTCATAAATGATAGTTTGACAGCATTTTTGTACAAATAAATCCGTATAGAGCTAGGATTAGTCCGCCTGTGGTGATTTTATTTTGTAAATACGGAAGTTGTGCTCGTTCCTTTTCCTGTTGGTGCGACGTAATCTTCAAAAGTTGACTCCGGCACAGCTCCGTCATCCGGCAGAAATAGAAAAATTTCTAATTTTGACGGACTGCCGTCCGCTCTCCGCAGCTCGCCGCCGCCGTGCGGAGCCAGTGTAAATTCTGTCATTGATTATAATGGGTGCGTATTTGCTGCGGAGGTCGGACCGGAGCGGGGCGGAGCTGCAACGCGTGTAGTGTATTTGAGAGAAGCAAGCTGCTGGATGTTCTGCGGGATCGTGTTCAAGCCCTCGAAAATCACAGTTGACCCCGGAATTACACCACATGCGTTACGGCTCCGCCCCGCTCCGGTCCGACCTCCGCAGCAAATACGCACCCATTATAATCAATGACAGAATTTACACTGGCTCCGCACGGCGGCGGCGAGCTGCGGAGAGCGGACGGCAGTCCGTCAAAATTAGAAAATTTTCTATTTCTGCCGGATGACGGAGCTGTGCCGGAGTCAACTTTTGAAGATTACGTCGCACCAACAGGAAAAGGAACGAGCACAACTTCCGTATTTACAAAATAAAATCACCACGGGCGGACTAATCCTAGCTCTATACGGATTTATTTGTACAAAAATGCTGTCAAACTATCAATTATGACTATTCTATGACTAAACTATTATATTTATGACTATGACTACACCTAATAACGCAATACAAAAATAAATAAATAAAAAAGTATTTTATTCTGAAATGTAAACATCACTTCCTGTTGCTCAAACCATGTAGCTCATTTACGAGAGAAGATCAAGGCAGCAGTCTCTCTACAGTTGTTCTCCTTCTTTCCACCGAATGAATTGTTTTGTTCTGACTTACTTATTTATCACTTGATTTATCGCGCGATCTCGCACGTGTCTTGGAGCGGCGCATCCAGGCGGACCTGAGCGGAGCGGAGGCAGTGGGAATTGGACTCGTTCAGCTGCGACCTGCGGACCGGAGCGGGGCGGAGCCGCGTGCAGTGTAAAGCCGGGGTGAGAGGAATAATGTGAGAATTATTGGGTTAAAAGAGATTGTTGGCAACGATGGGACACTTTTGAGCTGTGTTAAGAACATGCTGGTGGAGGGGCTGGGGCTGCGTGATGATACGGAGTTTGAGATTGAACGAGCTTTTGCGCCGCACCCCGACCCGAACCGACCTCTGAGGCCGGTGCTGGTTCGTTTCCTGAGGCAGTCAGCAAGGGATAAAGTAATTGCTGCAGCCAAGGAGAAGCGCGGCTTCGAGTGGCGTGGATGTCGACTGTCTGCGTTTCCTGACATGACCAAAGAGCTGGCGGAGAAGAGGAAGGCGTTCACAGCTGTGAAACGGAAGCTGCAGGAGCGCAACGTTAAATACACCCTGGCGTTCCCTGCGACACTACGCGTGAGATGGAAGGGCAAAAATATAAGTTTCAGCTCGGCAGGAGCAGCAGAAAAGTTCTTCAACGAGGAGGAAGAGGAGGATGAGGAGAACGAGCAGGAGGAGGAGAACTCAAATATGACAACCTGATGTTTTTATCAGGAGCCTCCCACAGGATGCTGTGTTTGACTAAGGGGAGGGAGACACCACCACCTGTCATCAGGGAGGAGTAAAGAGGAGGAGAGCAGAGCTCCACGGACCAGATAAGATTTTGTTTTAGGTTTATTTTTCCCCACTGAGCTGCATTAGGCAGCTCAAATAGGGTCGATTTTAAGTTTTAGGTTGTTTTTTGTTTTTGTTTACATCGTTCTTTGTTTACATACTGGATGTTCTTTTTTCCAGGTAAACTGTTTTATTTTTGGCTGGTTGCACTCACATGTCAGGTCCTCACCCCAGGGAACAGGGATTTAAAGATGTTGGTTCAAAATGTATGTTTACAGGTGTAAAAAGTAATAATTTGTAATCTGTAATGACTGGGAAATATGTAAAATTTATATCTTGGAATATTAATGGTGTGGAAATCCAACTAAAAGGCATAAAATATTGTCTTATTTACTTTGACTAAGGCTGCGCTTTTTTGCGCAAGTGAACTTTGCTTCTAAGGCCCTGTTTACACGGACACTGTGTGGGGGAAACGCAACTTTTGGGTATGTTAATTAGGTTGAAAGTTTTGCGTTGACATGGGCGAATTCTGTGGATACGACTCTCTCCCCTCCACCCCCCGTACTCATGAATTTACTGTAGTTACCATGCTGGGCCTGTAGATGGCGCTGTGATCTTTGGAACCTTCACTACTGCGCATGCGTGCCACTGCTGCCTGAGGTAAACAAAGCAGAAGCACACGAGGCAGCCTGTTTTCCTCTCTGGCTAAAAGTTCAGCTACTACAAGTTGTTGTCAACAAGTTAACAACAAGTTAAAGCTGGAATTTGGATAAGAGTCAACAGATCTGACACCAAGTGGACCGCTTCATCTGCACACCAGTTGCTGAGCAGAACCAGAACCGAGTCAACATGTCTGACTTTAGTCCGTGAGAATCAGCTGATTTACAGCAGCGCTACAAGGTAAACAATGTTCTTAATAATCTTTCCTTGTGTTTAGTTCGATCACAGAACAACCAACTGAGGTTTTATTTTTATTTTTTTCCTGCGAGGTCGAAGCTGTTCCACGAAGCGGACCGGCGGTTCGGATCTGGGTCCAGTGTCCACCAGGATGAACAACAGAGTCCAGTTCATTAAAGTTTGGTTAACGTGTTTTTAAAAGTGTTCAATTTAATTCTCAGTGTTTGTGACATGAGTTTGTGGTGTTGAATAAATAAATAAATTAAAAATCAACCTGGTGTCTTCATTTTCAACATGCAGCATGTTAGGCATGACGTAACGAGTCCAGATAGCTTCATTTAGCTCAGATAAATGTAAATATCTCCCACGCTAACATAAATACTGTTTATTATTGTTAAACTGTTAATATATAGCACATTTAGTATGTTATAGTGCAGCGTGACACGTGAAATGTCCGACTGCCTCGTTAACAGACAACTGGATCCAGGCAGCTGGCTCTCTTCCAACACAGATGCAGGTAAGGTGTAGAATAATTAAATATGAGAATCAAAATATATTCCATCAGCTATAGTTCAGAAAGTGGTGCGTGTGTCCACTGTCCAGTCCACCGCCATTGTTAAAATGCCGGCTGTCTGCGCGTGCGTGCTGCGTGCATGTGTTCAAACAAAAGCTCCGCGGGAGATGTTTACATTATCAACGGGGGGTCTGCGAAAAACTTCCACCTTGAGAGCAGGGTCAGAAAAGTATCGGTGTCATCGAGGGGGGCCAGCAGCGTCGTGTAGGCGATAAGCAAAGTCGCAAAGAGAAAGTAGCGGTTACACTCAAAATACGCGCCGTGTAAACTGGCCCTAAATCCCCCGGTCCCTTTCAGTGGGCTATATAATGTTGATTCAAATGCTAATGACCCTACTAAAGACCCATTAATTGTACACCTACACCCCCCACCCCCTACCCCTCAGTCCAAAATCCTTGGACCCAGTGCAGGCCTTGTATAACACATAAGCATTTATCGCTGCCAGGTCAAGCATGTTGTAGAACACGGCGATGGGCCGCACCGTATATAAATGTGCAATCTGGTCCATTATACCGGTGTGTCAGTTGACCTCGGGTCATGTGACCTGTGTCGGTCCGTCAGTTGACCTCATGTCGTGTGACCTGTGTCGGTCCATCAGTTGACTTCATGTCGTGTGACCTATGTCGGTCCGTCAGTTGACCTCAGGTCATGTGACCTGTGTCGGTCCGTCAGTTGACCTCGGGTCAAGTGACCTATGTCGGTCCGTCAGTTGACCTCAGGTCATGTGACCTGTGTCGGTCCATCAGTTGACTTCATGTCGTGTGACCTATGTTGGTCCGTCAGTTGACCTCAGGTCATGTGACCTGTGTCGGTCCGTCAGTTGACCTCGGGTCATGTGACCTGTGTCGGTCCGTCAGTTGACCTCAGGTCATGTGACCTGTGTCGGTCCATCAGTTGACTTCATGTCGTGTGACCTATGTCGGTCCGTCAGTTGACCTCAGGTCATGTGACCTGTGTCGGTCCGTCAGTTGACCTCGGGTCATGTGACCTATGTCGGTCCGTCAGTTGACCTCAGGTCATGTGACCTATGTCGGTCCATCAGTTGACTTCATGTCGTGTGACCTATGTCGGTCCGTCAGTTGACCTCAGGTCATGTGACCTGTGTCAGTCCGTCAGTTGACCTCGGGTCATGTGACCTGTGTTGGTCCGTCAGTTGACCTCGGGTCATGTGACCTGTGTTGGTCCGTCAGTTGACCTCAGGTCATGTGACCTGTGTCGGTCCATCAGTTGACTTCATGTCGTGTGACCTATGTCGGTCCGTCAGTTGACCTCAGGTCATGTGACCTGTGTCGGTCCGTCAGTTGACCTCAGGTCATGTGACCTGTGTCGGTCCGTCAGTTGACCTCGGGTCATGTGACCTGTGTCGGTCCGTCAGTTGACCTCAGGTCATGTGACCTGTGTCGGTCCGTCAGTTGACCTCGGGTCATGTGACCTGTGTCGGTCCGTCAGTTGACCTCAGGTCATGTGACCTGTGTCGGTACGTCAGTTGACCTCATGCCATGTGACCTGTGTCGGTCCGTCAGTTGACCTCGGGTCATGTGACCTGTGTCGGTCCGTCAGTTGACCTCAGGTCATGTGACCTGTGTCGGTCCATCAGTTGACTTCATGTCATGTGACCTATGTCGGTCCGTCAGTTGACCTCAGGTCATGTGACCTGTGTCGGTCCGTCAGTTGACCTCGGGTCATGTGACCTGTGTCGGTCCGTCAGTTGACCTCAGGTCATGTGACCTGTGTCGGTACGTCAGTTGACCTCATGCCGTGTGACCTGTGTCGGTCCGTCAGTTGACTTCATGTCGTGTGACCTGTGTTGGTCCGTCACTTGACCTCAGGTCATGTGACCTGTGTCGGTACGTCAGTTGACCTCATGCCGTGTGACCTGTGTCGGTCCGTCAGTTGACCTCATGTCGTGTGACCAGTGTCGGTCCGTCAGTTGACTTCATGTCGTGTGACCTGTGTCGTTTTGTCAGTTGACCTCATGTCATGTGACCTGTGTCGGTCCGTCAGGTGACGGACAACAATAGGTCAAGCATGTTGTAGAACACAGCAATGGGCCACCTGCATGTGCCGGCACGCACCGTATATACATTTGCCAAGGACAAGGAGAGAGACAGTACTTGTAAACAAAATAATTTATTTGACAGACCATCAGGGTTACAGCATGGGCGTAGCCAGAATTTTGTGGGGGGCGGTTCGTTTTAAAGGAGAAGTTGACAATGTTAAACTAATGTGCCTGGATAGCCTAATGGATAAAGCGTTTGCCTTCAGTCCCAAAGCTCGTGGGATCAAGTCCTGCATGGTACAACGTTTTTTTATTTTTTTATTCATTCCAGATTAAAAAAGCACAAGAAAACTATTTACAAAACGGCAAGAAATAAAACAATGCATTAAATGAAAGGAATCAGACGAAGAAAATAATCTTATCTGCCCCTTCTCAAACTATTTTTTTTTCAAACACTCTTTTATTGGATAAAAAAAGAAGAATGTGTTAACCACAGCCTGTGGTTAACACATTCTTCTTTCTTCACAGGCATATTAACTACTTTTTTTATCCAATAAAAGACAAATGTAAAATTAGTTGTTTGAATCGAGTGTTTGAAAAAAAAAATAGTTTGAGAAGGGGCAGATAAGATTATTTTCTTCGTCTGATTCCTTTCATTTAATGCATTGTTTTATTCCTTGCTGTTTTGTAAATAGTTTTCTTGTGCTTTTTTAATTTGGAATGAATAAAAAAAAAAAAAACATTGTACCATGCGGGACTTGATCCCACGAGCTTTGGGACTGAAGGCAGACGCTTTATCCATTAGGCTATCCAGGCACATTAGTTTAGCATTGTCAACTTCTCCTTTAAAAGTGGGCGGTTCGTTCGAACCCCCCGAACTCCCCTTGCCTACGCGCATGTACAGGATAATCAGCACAGCAGAATAAGACAATTTTATGCATAAAATTGTTCTGGAGCAGACAAAGCTTTCCGTTCAGTGGATGTCCCAAAATGCTCAACTGTGAGATAAATTCAGGGTCTGTTATGTGTGAATTCAGGTCAGGGCCTCTCTTCTGACTAAGGGGGGAAGTGCAAGCAGAGTCTTACTTACCTGGTGGAAACATTGGAATGCAGTCTGTGCAGTCTGGTGTGGTGGGGTGTCTGAGTTGAGTGCACATATATTTATAACAAAAGGCAGTTAATGGTCCAATAATTGTCAGGAGAAGGAGGGGGTTTGTCCTCAGGATCTTGAAAATTCAGTCATCCTAGTGTTAAAGACAAATCAAGCAGATATAATATTTCTTCAAGAGACTCACCTGAATGAAGGGGAAGAGGTGAAGTTTAAAATGGGCTGGGTTGGTCATATTTGTCATAGTTCCCTTTCAAGTGCTCGAAATGGTCTAATCATCCTTGTTAGAAAAAATATTAATTTCTCATTTATAAAACAAGTTAAAGACTCAGAGGGACGGATGATTTGTGTCCAAGCAATGATAGAGGGAGTAAATGTGACACTTTGTAACATTTATGCACCAAACATGGAGAACCCTCACTTTTTTCATAAAGTAAATAGTGTCTTGGGGGAAATGGCGGGACAAATATTATTGGCGGGTGATTTCAACGAGGTGATGGATCCTTTTCTTGATAAGAGTGCATTCAAAGGTTCGCTTAGCTCCAAAGGAAGTGAGGTAGTTCATATGTTAAATAAAGATATGGGCCTAGCCGATGTATGGAGGTTAATGAACCCTGCTAAAAGGGAATATACTTTCTACTCTCACTGTCATAAATCTTATTCCAGGATTGATCTATTTTTAATTTCAAAACTCATGATGCATAATGCGTTAAGTTGTGATATAAAAACTATTGCACTGACTGACCACGCAGCTGTTGAACTCTGTTTAAAACTAGGAATGGGGAATGCGAGGGGTTCAAGGTAGCCTGGTTAAAACCAGACCCTTGTTCTTCACTTCGCTTCGTACTAGGGTCTGGACTTTCTCCATAGAGAAACGATTCTTGCTGGAGGCGTGGCCTCTGCCTGAGGAACAAAACCATTGGATCTTAGAAAAATTTTGAACAAGGAAAGCATTCTGCTCCCTCCCCCTCTGTGCTCTGCCAAACTTGACTTCAGCTCCGCCTCCTGCTGCAGTCTCTCGCTGCCGCTGCATATTCTGTGTTTATATGTTAATAAAACGTTCTAATAAAATAAAATAAAACCATGTTGCGCTGGTCCAGCACACCAGAAGACCAGAAAATATGCAGGGACTCGGGCAGCAATGTAAAACCCTAGTTTAATTCTCTCGTGACAACCTCAGTCATTTCCTTATTCTTTGCACTCAGCGGAGAGAGAGGAGGAGGAGGGAGCGATCACTTGACTTTTGGCCAAAAAAACAAAAGAAAACTCCAGATAAGGGATTAAGAAGGGGAATTTAATACATTTGTGTCACATATAAAACAGTCCTGCATCGCTTTGCATCGCTTTGAATGAGAACATGCGAATGCTCGCTGGCTGCGCGCTGGGACAGGTGGGGGCGTGGGTTAGGGGCCAAAAACTCTGCCCCTTCTGTTCTCTGATTGGTCCGGTCAAAAATCTACCGGAGAAATCGTTGTCTATGGGAGAAGTCCCAGACTGAGCATTGAAGGGAAATGAGAATTGAGCGGAGCTGTGCAGGAAGGCGAGGGCCAGGCTAGGTTCAAGGTGGAGAATGAACGTTTCCCTCTTAAAAGATAAATCTTTTAAGGAGTTGCTGGGAGAGGATCTAAAACACTTTTTTGAAATAAACATTGGCAGTACAGAGCATATTCAAACTGTTTGGGAGGCCTCTAAGGCTTATGTGAGGGACAAACTTATAGCATCCATCCATCCATCCATCCATCTTCTTCCGCTTATCCGGGGTCGGGTCGCGGGGGTAGCAGCCTAAGTAGGGAGGCCCAGACTTCCCTCTCCCCAGCCACTTGGAGCAGCTCCTCCGGGGGAATCCCAAGGCGTTCCCAGGCCAGCCGAGAAACATAGTCCCTCCAGCGCGTCCTGGGTCTTCCTCTGGGTCTCCTCCCGGTGGGACATGCCCGGAACACCTCACCAGGGAGGCGTCCAGGAGGCATCCTAACCAGATGCCCGAGCCACCTCAACTGGCTCCTCTCGATGTGGAGAAGCAGCGGCTCTACTCCGAGTCCCTCCCGGATGACTGAGCTTCTCACCCTATCTCTAAGGGAGAGTCCAGACACCCTGCGGAGAAAACTCATTTCAGCCGCTTGTATCCGAGATCTTGTTCTTTCGGTCACAACCCAAAGCTCATGACCATAGATGAGGGTGGGAACGTAGATCGATCGGTAAATTGAGAGCTTTGCCTTTTGACTCAGCTCTCTCTTCACCACGACAGACCGGTACAGCGCCCGCTTCACTGCGGACGCTGCACCTATCCGCCTATCGATCTCACGCTCCAGTTTTCCCTCATTCGTGAACAAGATCCCGAGATACTTAAACTCCTCCACTTGGGGCAGGACCTCCTCCCCGACCCGGAGAGGGCATGCTACCCTTTTCCGGCTCAAGACCATGGCCTCGGATTTGGAGGAACTGATCCTCATCCCGGCCGCATCACACTCGGCTGCAAACCGCTCCAGTGAAAGTTGTAAATCACGAACTGATGAAGCCAGTAGGACCACATCATCTGCAAAAAACAGAGAAGCGATTCTAAGGTCACCAAAACGGATCCTCTCAACACCTTGGCTGCGCCTAGAAATTCTGTCCATAAAAGTTATGAACAGAATCGGTGACAAAGGGCAACCTTGGCGGAGTCCAACTCTCACCGGAAACGAGCCTGACTTACTGCCGGCAATGCGGACCAAGCTCTGACACCGGTCGTACAGGGACCTAACAGCCCTTATCAAAGGGCCTGGTACCCCATACTCCCGGAGTACCCCCCACAGAACCCCCCGAGGGACGCGGTCGAATGCCTTCTCCAAGTCCACAAAGCACATGTAAACTGGTTGGGCAAACTCCCACGCACCCTCCAGGACCCTGCTGAGGGTGTAGAGCTGGTCCAGTGTTCCACGACCAGGACGAAAACCACACTGCTCCTCCTGAATCCGAGGTTCGACTATCCGACGGACCCTCCTCTCCAGAACCCCTGAATAGACCTTACCAGGGAGGCTTAAGAGTGTGATCCCCCTATAGTTGGAACACACCCTACGGTCCCCCTTTTTGAATAGGGGAACCACCACCCCAGTCTGCCAATCCAAGGGAACTGCCCCCGATGTCCACGCGATATTGCAGAGTCGCGTAAGCCAACACAACCCTACAACATCCAGAGCCCTAAGGAACTCCGGGCGAATCTCATCCACCCCCGGAGCCTTGCCACCGCAGAGCTTTTTAACCACCTCGGCGACCTCAGCACCAGAGATCGGAGAACCCGACCCAAAGTCCCCAGGCTCCGCTTCCTCAGTGGAAGACGTGCCAGTAGGATTGAGGAGGTCTTCGAAGTATTCCGCCCACCGACTCACAACATCCCGAGTTGAGGTCAGCAGCACGCCACCCCCACCATAAATGGTGTTGGTCGCGTACCTCTTTCCCCCCCTGAGACGCCGGATGGTGGACCAGAATCGCCTCGAAGCCGTACGGAAGTCATTCTCCATGGCCTCTCCGAACTCCTCCCACGCCCGAGTTTTTGCCTCAGCAACCACCCGAGCCGCATGCCGCTTGGACTGCCGGTACCTATCAGCTGCTTCCGGGGTCCCACAAGCCAAAAAGGCCCAATAGGACTCCTTCTTCAGCCTGACAGCATCCCTCACTGCCGGTGTCCACCACCGGGTTCGAGGGTTGCCACCACGACAGGCACCAACAACCTTGCGGCCACAGCTCCGATAAGCTGCCTCGACAATAGAGGCGCGGAACATGGCCCACTCGGACTCCATGTCCCCCGCCTCCCTCGGAACGTGTTCAAAGCTCTCCCGGAGGTGGGAGTTAAAGCTCCGTCTTACGCATATGCTTCAAAAAAGAAAAAAGACAGCCAACATAAAATCCAAGAATTGGAAAAAGAGATCAAATTTAAGGAAAACAACTTAGCAAAGCAGTATGATGACTTACTGTATCGAGACATCTGTGGGCTTAAATTTCAGCTAAATGAAATTTATAACAAGAAAGTGGAATATTCCTTGTTCAGGCTAAAAACTACATTTTATGAGGGAGGGGAGAAAACTGGGAAGTTAGTAGCAAGACAAGTTAAAAAGGAGAATTTTTCTAATACTATCCTGCTATAAAACAAGGTAATAAATTAGTAACCTCACCAAAAGACATAAATAATGTGTTTAAACAATATTACGGAACATTATATACATCCACAATGTCTACTGAGATGGACCAGAGAGGGAGGGATCTTTTCTTCTCTAAACTTGATCTTCCTAGGTTACTTCAGGAACATGTGGAGGGGCTGGAAGCACCTGTAGCAGAGGCAGAAATTAGAAAAGCTATTTTGATGATGAAGGCAGGAAAATCACCTGGCTATGACGGTATCCCCGCAGAATATTATAGAACATATATCGACATTCTGGCCCCAGTTTTACAAAAAGTGTATCAAGAAACTTTTGAGAGAGGACAGTTTCCCCCTACTTTCAATGAAGCATTAATTTCTCTGATCCCAAAAAAAGATAAAGACAGTACAGATCCATCAAATTATAGGCCCATCAGTTTGCTTAACGTAGATTGTAAAATATTAACCAAGGTGCTGGCTTTACGCTTGCAACGAGTCCTTCCCAGCATTATACATCAAAATCAGACAGGCTTTATGAAAAACCGTTCTTCTGATAACATGAGAAAATTGATGCATTTGATGTGGCTGAGCCAGTCAAAGATGAGCCAGTAGCTGCCATCTCATTAGATGCTGAGAAAGCATTTGATAAGGTGGAATGGGACTTTCTTTTCTTGGCCTTGTCAAATTTTGGATTTGGACCACATTTTACTAAATGGGTTAAAATATTGTATAAGGAGCCAAAGGCAGCAGTAATAACCAATGGCATTATTTCACCTTTCTTTGGGTTATCACGTGGGACCCGGCAGGGTTGCTCTCTCAGCCCCTTGCTGTTTAATATTTTCATAGAAACTCTGGCAGTGGGTATTAGGGCAAATAAGGACATTAAAGGGGTATTCATGGGTCAACAAGAACACAAACTGCTTCTTTACGCCGATGATATTTTAGCACTTATCACCTATCCACTTACATCCTTGCCACATCTGATGGACACCATACAGTCATATTCAGAGGTGTCGGGATACACTGTAAATTGGACTAAGTCAGAGGCCATGCCATTATCTGCTTTATGTCATTCACATATGGTAGAAAATTTTAAATTTAAAGACCGTGTAAAGTGAATTTCAACATTTTCTTCAATAAACATTATAAATGTCATAATTGTAATCTTGTAAATGAGTAAAAAGTCTCAAAATTGTAGCTCAATTAATTTTGGAGTTATAGAGCAAACTGTGTATAAACATATTTCTATTTCAGGATTTTTTAGGCGTGTTTTAAACGTGACCGCGTTTCGTCACGCGGTCCTCATTAGTATAGCCCCACCCCCTGCAGCTCCAGCCGTATAAATTCGCCTCGGTGGAGCCGTTCACTCGCGAATCGCAGATAGCATCAGATAGCAATAGCATAGATATTTTGTTCATTGTTAGCTAACTAATCAATTATGCCTCGTTCGTGCATCTTCCCTGGATGTCGTAATGGTCAGGGCACCCGTACAAATCATAACATGTTTTTATACCACGTGGTTTTAAACCAATTATCTGTAATGTCTGGATAGGACAATGGTTAGAGCGCTTGCCTTCTGTCCCAAAGCCCACGGGTTCAAATCCCGCATGGTGCAACTCTTTTTTTTTTTTAATTCATTCCAGATTAAAAACACACAAGAAAACTATTTACAAAAACAGCGTAACTCTTGGAAAAAGTAGCTGCTGTTACAGACAGAACTCGGATAAAAACAGAGCAGGTTTACTGGCTCTGCTGTCTTCCTCTCCAGTGTCTCCACTGTGGGACACGAGCAGGACGAGCGCAGCTGCCTGAAACCACGCCCACGCACTGACACGCCCCTAGCGTTCCAGACCAAGGCAAAATCATGTTTTTTCATGATTTTTGAGACTTAATTTTATAAGGTAAACAATGTTTTTAATCAGTCAGATTTAAATGGGTGATTAATAACACATATTTATGCCATGTGACAAACTAAAAACACACATTTAATTTCACTTTACACGGTCTTGAAGTGGACACCTAAAGGTATGAAATATCTGGGTATTAGACTTAGTCGGGATTTGGAAGAATTACCTTTACTAAATTTTAATCCGGTGTTGTCAAAAATTAAAACAAATTTTGAAAAGTGGGAAAAGATCAAATTAAAGCTGCACCATGTAACTTTGTAGTGCAGTCTGTAACTTTTCTAACAATATATTTTTAACATATTTCTTCACTCTGTCACTATCTACTGACAGACTGATGTTAGACAAAGTAATCTCTGAAAAAACTATAGTCCCCTTGCTTCTCTATCAGCATTTATAAAAACACTAAAAACACAGAGTGACCCGCCGTTAACCAGCCAATAAAAACAGAGTTTGTAACCAGCCAATAAAAACAGAGCTTGAATTTGAATCAGCCAATAAAAACAGAGCTTGAATTTGAATTTCAGCAGGGCCAGGGGGAGCAGAGCCATATATGGCTCTGAGGGGGAGGGATCAGAATGCTTTGCCTGTTGAAAATATTTCTAAGTTCTGTGCTCTACAGAAAGTTACACATAGCACCTTTAACTTTGTGGGGTAAGATTAATATCATTAAAATGATCACCATCCCTCAGTTTAATTATCTGCTAATGATGTTGCCCATTACAATTCTGCCAGACATCTTTAAAAGGTATGAAAACTTGATTAAACTTTTCTTGTGGGGAGGTAAAAGAGCAAGAATAAAACTAGATAAATTATATGCCCCTAGAGAAAAGGGTGGTCTAGGACTCCCAGATTCAAAGCTTTACTATTTATCATTTGAAATGGTTAAATTAGTTAAACACTGGGAGGAATCTGTGAACGGGCAGGAATGGATAAGCATTGAAACTGATGTTTGTTCACCGTTCCACCCAAGACACAAACTGTCTCAAAAGACTGACACAACAAATCCGGTTCTTATTCACTCTAGTGAGGTTTGGTCAAAAGTCCATAGAATGTTAGAGCTTCCACATCAGGTACAGGCATATGCATCTCTCTGGAATAATCCTGCCATACACAGCAAATTTTGCAGTGTTAAATCAACTCAAATAGAGTCAAATTTGACACTGTTCCAGAGTGTATTTGGTCCCAATCAGAATTGGTGTTAAATTAACTCTTTCATGAGAGTTGAAAATCCAGTGTTAAATTAACTCTACATTGAGCAACTTTTTAACTCGGATAGTGTTATTTGAAATTTACTCTTTTATAAGAGTTGAAAATCCAGTGTTAAATTAACTCTACATTGAGCAACTTTATAACACAGATAGTGTTATTTGAAATTTACTTTTTTATAATCCAGTGTTAAATTAACTCTACATTGAGTATTTTTTTAACACAGATAGTGTTATTTGGAATTTACTTTTTTATAATCCAGTGTTAAATTAACTCTACATTGAGTAATTTTTTAACACAGATAGTGTTATTTGGAATTAACACAGCAGTGGAAATCACTCCATAAAGAGTATTTTTTACACATTTAAGTGTTATTATTTTACTCTACTTAATTGTTAAAATGTATATAAAGTAACACTTCATAGTGTTAGAACCATGCACAACAATGGTGTTGATATGATTATTTTCTGAATAGTTCTCAGTGTGTAAAAAATTCTACTCAATTTAAAAACAGATATTAAAATCTGTGCCATAATGGAGGTAACCGTTGAAAAAAATACACACTTAGACATTAAAATTTCAACAATGCATTTGAAACAAAAACAAATTGTACAAAAAGTCTTAATAAAAACATTTATTTGTCAGGCCAAAATACCTAAAAACACATTAAAACAGACTATTGCTTGTCATTAAATGACAATATGGAACAACATACAGTGAGGAATCTGTTGTGCCGTACTTTCTTTGGACATCAAACGGTTTAAAATAACATAGTTTGTCAATTTTAAACACCTTTAGAACTCTGTCAGGTTGTAATCTGACCCTAAATGCATAATAGGGTTCATCAAAAAACATAGTGTCCATCAGTGTTCCACAGAACACAATACAGGAAACCCCCGACAAAGTGCCTTAGTGAACAGTGCAGTACAGTACAGTAATGTATTTTTCAGCACAGAAAAAGCATACAAAATGCAAATTTCTTCCTAAACAGTTCTCAACCATAATCAGCAAAATGATGTCAACCATGAACACTTCTGAAAGAGCAGCAGCTACTGTATTGACATCAATCAGCAGCAAATCACATCTATCAGAAACATGTTGCACCCATCGTGAAACCAGTTTTGGTG
>JBBPBX010014262.1:3251-32292 GCA_038048925.1 Garcialebias charrua
CAAGCGCGACTTGTAACAAGCGCGACTTGTAACAAGCGCGACTTGTAACAAGCGCGACGTGTAACAAGCGCGACGTGTAACAAGCGCGACGTGTAACAAGCGCGACGTGTAACAAGCGCGACGTGTAACAAGCGCGACGTGTAACAAGCGCGACGTGCAACAAGCGCGACGTGCAACAAGCGCGACGTGCAACAAGCGCGACGTGCAACAAGCGCGACGTGCAACAAGCGCGACGTGCAACAAGCGCGACGTGCAACAAGCGCGACGTGCAACAAGCGCGACGTGCAACAAGCGCGACGTGCAACAAGCGCGACGTGCAACAAGCGCGACGTGCAACAAGCGCGACGTGCAACAAGCGCGACGTGCAACAAGCGCGACGTGCAACAAGCGCGACGTGCAACAAGCGCGACGTGCAACAAGCGCGACGTGACAAGCGCGACGTGAACAAGCGCGACGTGCAACAAGCGCGACGTGTAACAAGCGCGACGTGTAACAAGCGCGACGTGTAACAAGCGCGACGTGTAACAAGCGCGACGTGTAACAAGCGCGACGTGTAACAAGCGCGACGTGTAACAAGCGCGACGTGTAACAAGCGCGACGTGTAACAAGCGCAACATGTAACAAGCGCAACGTGTAACAAACGCGAAGTGTCAGTGGTGATGACACATAATAGATGCAACGTATACGACGAAGAAACATATTTATGGATTTTTCCACTTTGTTAGACATATTTGGACTGATGTGACTTATAGGGCGGTGCGATGTGAACGGCAAAAAAGACGGTACCTACTCTGCAGCGATGTGGGCTCAGTCCTACATGTGTTTAACATTTCATCTTCTGAGTAGTTTAAAGAAATAGCATCCTGCTGCTTGCTAATGTGTCAATAGGCTAAATAAAGTCTTCAGTAAGTCATGACGAGTCCCTCCTGAAGCAAGCAGGCACAAATGTCACCATGAAATATGTCTTGTACATCATTATTTGGTTGTCATATCCAGAAATAAAAATTAATTTCTGAACATCAAAATTCAATATTTTAATTCAGTAATAAATGTTTAGAACTTTTATTCATCAGAACAAAGATAATGTTAGGTTTTAGAAAGTGAATTATTGCCTGAAATATATAAACCAACTAAGAATGCATCTGTTCTGATTGCCGTTTCCTTCATTCCAGAGTTATTTAGATAATAGCAGAGAATGTCAAAGTGCTGCCTCTAAAAAAACTCTTTTTCCACAAGACTCCAAGTTGCTTTGTGGTGAGTGGTTTGTTTATATTTATATCCTCCGAAAGAAGAGGCAGAGAAAGCTGAGACGATCTGGGATAATGATACCTCTCACCCAGCCACCCACCCAGCACATACCAGGACACAGCACACCAGAGATGAACAGCACCTGCTGCTGCCACCGGCACGCAAGGCTCATCCCCACAAACACCTCGTATATCACACACACACACACACACACACACAAACACACACAATAATCATAGGTCATACCTAAATAGGTTTCTCAACATGCTTTTAGTCTAATAGGTCTCCGTTTTCTATTTGCTTCCTAATTTGTTGAATATTACCAGTACTTGTACTTTGAGGTATTATTACTGAAATGTACAAGCAGGAAAGACGAGAGGAAACTAGGCCAAGCGGATCAGTGCTCTCAAGTGAATCTCTTCTTCCATAATGGGGATGATTTTATCATTTGACCTACAGGATAATCAGACGTAAGCTTTTAGTTTTCCGACAGCAAAGGTAGCTCCATGTGTGTCATCTAACTACAGCTCGATCGAAATTAACCAAAATATTTAGCAAAATAAACTTTTGTGCTGCTGTATTTGAATTTCTCATCAAACTATAAGTGTTTCTGGTGACAAAACAGCACTTTTTATAAATGCTTTGCAAAGCAAAGACTTTTGATGCATTTACTTGACAAATGGAACATTTGGGGAAATTATGACATTCTAGTCTCTTCATTTCACGTGACCAGCAAACTGTCAAACACGGGCTGTGTGTGGGAAAATATGAGGGAATAATGTCAAATATGAACAAGGTACAGTTGTTTTTAGCTCTAATTGTTTTCTTGTACTGTATTTAACATCAAAGTTCATGCTCAATCATCCAGGTACAAAATCCAGTGATGGTCACTCAGGTCAGTTTCTTTTTTCTGGAAAGACATTTTGCCCTCTATCCAGAGGGCTTCATCAGTCTGAGGAGTCCCAACTGTTTCCCCCACTAAGCAGTACACTCCTACTCCTACTCCTAGATTCTACTTCCGGCACTCGGCGAAGCAGGTCGGATCTCTTTTTGCTCCTCTCCCCCCTAAGTTTTCCTCCTCCCTGCTTTTGCATTTTGTCTCGTCTTTAACTCTTCAGCGCTCACTCGAACCAATTTGAAATGGATTTATTTACGTGGGCTGTTTCCTCTATTGATAAAAAAATTTCAACGAAGCGCACCGGACCAGGAGAAGCGGCTTGCCCCTTCGACACGCATGCGGTGGGATACACTATGGACTCGTGGAGCGAGTGGAAGCCAATGTGTCTGACCGTTCTCTCTGTCGAAGACGTTGAAGATTTGTGGATTATTGGAATATTGGTGGCAGTTGCTCTGCTTTTTGGGATCGGCGGATGTTTCTGCTACTGGAAGCTGAGGGAGGCTGCCGCGGCGATCAACGCGCTGGCGAGACTTCCTGCTCAACAAGATTCTCTGATCCGGGCTATGACCTCAACGAGCCAGCTGTTGTACGAGCTGAACCGCACGGTGGCAGCAGCGGCGGACAGCCGCGGACCTGCAGTGCACTTTGGGACTCGTTTACAGCCGACCCATCAGGGCACGGATGGGGATTTGTAGCTTGGAACCTCACATGATTCGGATTTGGACCTGAACAGCACCTGGACTTCAAGGCTGCAGTCAAAAGTACACTGTAGCCTGGCCTGAAAATAAATAAAGCGACTAATCTAATCTGGACTGTGAGCAACCTTGAAAAAAGAAGGCTGTCTGCAATCTTCTCCTGGAGTGAAAGCTGTTGAGAACTCGCTGCCCCCCCCCCCCAGAGGTCTCCGTGTGCTTTCAGATGGAGCCGAGCTGAATGCCATCTACAGACTGTGCTTATCTGAAATGATTTTCACGGACAATCTCCCTGCTTGCCATGAAATGCAACATGTCTTGTCTTATTCGTGCTAAAGCTGGTAGAGTTTTTTAGACTTTATCATGGAGTGTCCTAAGACAAATTGTGATAGATTCTTTTTTGAATACCAATGATTACCCGACTGTATGTTCCTTTTTCATATCTGATTGTTGGTGGCGCGGTTTTATACTGCTGCGGCTTCCGTGCGTACGTCCCTCTTCGGATGGTGCGCGCGCCAATTGCAAAACTTTGTACCTTGGTGCAAATATGCCAATAAAGATATATTCTATTCTATTCTACAGTGGACCAACCAGTTTGCTGCTGATAAGATGGTTTCTGGGGGCCGTCCTGTCCCCCTTCGACTCCTCCCAGGCAGGCAGCCACAGCCAAAGTGGTTCAAGGCAATATAGTTCATGCTCAATCATCCAGGTACAAAATCTATTAGTAAGGACTTGTATTTAATGTGCTGGTAAAGGAATAGTCTGGTCATTTTTGAAATGATGTTCTGTTTAATAGTTATCAATAGTTACCTTATCAACGTGGCATCACTCATGGAGCACGAAGAACACAGAAAAAGGCAGAAGTTCTCCTTCAGGCTGTGTAAATGGATAGCCAAACACAGGCCTGTTTCATTATATTGTTTTCAGGATTATAAGACAAATCTGGTTCAAAAACAACAAACCAGTGTGAACATAGATAATACTAAACCTCAATAAATTTGCAGGACAATTTTTTGTTTTCTAAACCACCCACAGTCTACATTATTGTCTGGACTTAATTTGTTGTCAAATAAAGAAATAGATCAGTTTGGAACTATATTGGATGCTGTTCAGTCAAGACCTGCATTCAACAGATTATAAGGCAGGATTATTAAACTTAACACGAAAGTTAAGAATGTAACTACGGTTCTGTAAGATATATGAGTCAGTATTAAACTGACACACTTTACCTGAATTACTTATTCAGATTGAATAGTATTTCATGGATTCTTTTATTTTTCAGGTTTACCCAATATTTCTGTGATCATTTATGATGGATGGTGAAACATAGACTCATAAAGTGACAATGGAAACGTTGATTTGGTCGGTATGCCAGAGACACTACCTTTTATTTAAATCAACTAAAATGAACACCATTACACTTGATTGACTGATTTCACTTTCTTGCAATTTAACACGTCAGCAAATTTGATTGTAAACAACAGACATAAGTACAGGATGACAATAATACTTTTTATCTGTAGGTTCTTTAACTTAAAATGTAGTTACCAGCTTAGAATGAGATAAAAGAAGAGATTTAAGAGGAATAGAGCAAGGATGGAGAGATGGAAGTTTAAAGGAAGTTATCTATTTTGAGTTTAAACCAGAAACTCACACTTCTCCATATGAAAACCAGCTCGACTCCACAGCACGTTCCGGTAAACATCAGAAACTCTGTACCTGTTAGACGTTCCGTCTCGGTTGGTAGAGTGAGAAACAGTCTTGGACTCACAGGTCGTCTGTCCGTGAAGTCCAGTTGTACCTCGGCGTGTTTATGGATTCAACGTGTTGTGATGCCTGCTTTCTCCGGCAAAGACAGTGGCACGTCCTGCTTAGTTTCAAAATAAAGCGTTCCTCAAGAATGGTAAATGGTAAATGGTAAATGGAGCTTATTTATATAGCGCTTTCCAGCCCCCTGTGAGGAGCCCCAAAGCGCTTTACAATACCAACCATCCACCCATTCATACACACATTCATACACCGGTAGCGGCAGACTGCCATGCAAGGCGCCTTTCCAGTCCTACCGGGAGCAACTCGGGGTTAAGTGTCTTGCCCAGGGACACAACGACACATGGTGTGGGGAACCGGGATTCGAACCTCCAACCTTCCGATCGGGGGACGACTGCCATTACCACTACGCCACGGCCGCCATTAAGAACTAGGGAGCTTTTGCTCTGTGAACTTATGGAGACATCCATAAGTCCTAGCTGATAAGCCAGTCTTTGACTCGTGACTGCAGCCTACCCAGCTAATAAAGACAGAGAGCTGTCAGGTCTCGCTGTCATTCCAACTCTGAAATGTTCACGGAAGCAAACACTTTTTCTAAAGTGTTGAAATCAGAAAAACAGTCTCCTCATTGGTCCGCGTGCCATTGGGAGTGAAAAGAAAATGAGACTTAGGAAGTCAAGGTATGTTTTAAAAACAGAGAGAAATGTTTTGGGAGGACAGGAGACAGTGTCTAGAACTTTCGTCTACGACTTGATTCACTGTCTCAAACAATTTAAACTAAGACTGGAAGATCATTCTGACATATAATTCAACTTTGACATAGTTCTTCTGAATAGACAGAGGCAGAAAATACCAGCATTTTAATGATCATTCACATATTAAGAATATACTGCTCATATGAAATAAACACAGGTGATACTTCAGAATACATTTGTATTAGAACACAATTAAAAGAGTAGTAATACTGTAGTGTCTTTGTGAGAGACTATGTTCTCAAACTCAAAATAAATGTAATAAAATTGTGTCCACTTGCCTCTTTGAAAGTTTCAAGAAAAGCGTAACACTAAGAGTTCAGAGAGATGTGAAAAGTTGTAAATCCAGGTCAGACATGGCGGCCTGTATCACTACAGTTCTATGAATCCCGGATGACTGCCAGAGGGCGGTGCTGAAAGCACTGAATTTTCCCTTTGCGCATGCGCTGTTCGAGTAATTATATCAACTACGTCACACAGGTGACCGGATAAGCAATCAGAGGCTATATACCTATCGTTATCCGTAATTCACTCCTACAGAATCTTCTCGCGTAAAGCAAGGATTCTGAGTGACAGAGAAGCTCTGGCAGTCATCTGGGATTCATAGAACCGTAGTTACATTCGTAGCTTTCATTCTATTTCATCCCTCTAGACCGCCAGAGGGCAGGGCTGAAAGCACTGAATGACCATTAGCAACAATGTCATGAAGAATCCTGAGCATGTACCTGACTGAGGGGGTCCAAAGGGCCCTTACGCCAAAAATACACTACATGCGGTCCGGCTCCGCCCCGCTCCACAGGTCGCAGCTGAGCGAGTCCAGTTTCCACTACCTCCGCTCCGCTCTGGTCTGCCTGGATGCGCCGCTCCGAGACGCATGCGCGGGAATTGCGAGATCGTCGCGATAAATCAAGTGATAAATAAGTAAGTCAGAACAAAACAATTCATTCGGTGGAAGAAGGAGAACAACAGTAGAGACTGCTGCCTTGATCTTCTCTCGTAAATGAGCGACAGGACATGGTTTGAGCAACAGGAAGTGATGTATTACATTTCAGAATAAAATACTTTATTTATTTCTTGTATTGCGTTTGTAGGCGTAGTCATAAATGATAGTTTGACAGCATTTTTGTACAAATAAATCCGTATAGAGCTAGGATTAAGTCCGCCCGTGGTGATTTTATTTTGTAAATACGGAAGTTGTGCTCGTTCCTTTTCCTGTTGGTGCGACGTAATCTTCAAAAGTTGACTCCGGCACAGCTCCGGCGTCCGGCAGAAATAGAAAAATTTCTAATTTTGACGGACTGCCGTCCGCTCTCCGCAGCTCGCCGCCGCCGTGCGGAGCCAGTGTAAATTCTGTCATTGATTATAATGGGTGCGTATTTGCTGCGGAGGTCGGACCGGAGCGGGGCGGAGCCGGAACGCATGTAGTGTATTTTTGGCGTTACAGAAGAACCTGGCCCAGTGGATGAGGGGTGGCCACGTTGATCCGGAAAAATCTGGTGAAAGTGGTTTTTTTGTTTGTTTGTTTGTTTTATTAAATTTATTCATTCTACATCAACATAAAAGAAAACAATGTATAAACATACAGTGTAAAATGTAAAAGACATAAAATGAAAGGTGGCAGAGAGAAGAAATAATCTTATAATTTCTGCCCCTTTTTTCACAGTAACAAAATCAAACTCAATCCAAACAATCAATTCAAGCAATGTTTGTCAAGTAACAATAACAAAAAAAAACAACAACAACAACAAACAAAAAAAGACAAACCAAAAAAACAAACAACTTCGTTAATCAACTAGAAAGTTTCCTAATTAAATGGATTTAACTAAAGATTTTCATATTTTGATAACAACTTAGATTTGATCATCTTTTTAAACACAAGCATCGATCTAGCAAATTTAATATCGTTATCTAAAGTGTTCCATAAATCAATTCCCTGTATCGAAACAGTCCGACTCTTCAAACTGGTTCTATACTGAGGTTTTACAAAACCTTGTTTTGCTTGTTTTGCTTGTTTTACAAAAACCTCAGTACCCCTAAAAGTATAACAAGACCTTCTCTTATCAAAAAACATTTGAACGTTAGGTGGCAGTAAGTGGTTTTGAGCTTTATACATGACTAATGAAATATTATAATCCACCAAATCATAAAACTTCAATAACTTAAGCTGATTAAACAATATATTTGATGGATGACAATAACGTTTTCCTAAAATAATTCTCACAGCTCTCTTCTGCAAAATAAAAACAGGCTTTGTAATAGTTTTACTTGCCTTACTCCAAACTTCAACACAGTAAATTAAATGTGGAACAAAAATTGTATTATATAACAAATACAGAGCTGTCCCAAGAGACAGTCCCGTGAGCGTCCCGTGAGCGAGCAGACGATCCGTGTCGCGAAGGGCACATGACTGAGACGGGGCGCAAAGAATCCAATCGTCTAGGTATGGCAGGACCTTTATCCCGCAGGCCTGCAGGGGAGAGAGAGTTGCCTTCACACACCGAGTGAACACCCTCGGGGAAAGGGAGAGTCCGAATGGGAGCACACGGAACTGCCAATGGTGACCCCGATAGGCAAACCTGAGAAAGCGGAGAATGTTCTGCCGCAATGGGCACATAAAAATAAGCATCCTTCAAATCTATTGAAGTGAACCACTCTTCCCTCTTGACAGCCTGAAGGACCTCCGCTGTCGTGAGCATGTGGAAGGGCAGCACCTTTAGGTACTGATTGAGTCCCCTCATATCTAAAATGGGACGGAACCTGCCCAACCTTTTCTGTACGAGGAAGTAGTTTGAGTAGTAGCCTCTGGGCTGATGCAGAGGGTCCATTGCTTTGATCGCACCTTTGGCCAAGAGGGTAGAAAGCGCCTGGTCCAGCGCTCGAGCCCTCACCGGGTCGGAAATTATAGTAATTTTGACCCGGCATGACATGCGAGGCCGCCGTCGGAACTGTAGTCGGTAACCATAGGTCAGGGTGGCAACCACCCATGGGTCCACGGCGTGAGCAGCCTAGTAACTGAGCTACTGATGGGAAAAGTATCCGACGGTCAGCCTGGTGGCATCGCCGTCTCCCTCCATGGCCCCTAGTGGTTGTGGGGGGCAGCGGCCAGAGCTCCTGCACCACACAGCTGGTAGGCGGACCGACTCACGAAAGCCTAGTCTAGGCCGACCCTCATGAGGGTAAAGACCCCTTGGGGGGTTGCGACCCCGAGGTTGCGGCTGACTACTCAGGTCAGCTGGCTGGCACCTTAGATGCCGAGGGGGAGGAGGGAGTATCGCCCTACTACGACTCGAAAGTTGCTGCCTCGTCTGACGTGCCTGAATGGTCCGTTCCAGCGTTGCTAAATCAGCTGATCCAAATAACTCCCCTAGCACCATCGGGACATCACGGAGGGTCCTGCAAGATGGCCAGGACAGAGCGGATTGTGCCAACCAGACCTGTCGGCGAGCTTGGACCAAGAAGGACATCAGGTGTCCAAGGTCTCGTGTCATAAGTGCAAAGGCCTGAAGTGTTGCATCGCTAAAGCTCACCACAGCTGCCGTACCATTGGTGCCCTGAAGTGACGCGGAAAGGGCAAGCAGAAGATGTGCCATGGAATTGCCGAGGCGGCCAGCATGTGCTCAGGCTTGATAAGCTCTGCAAAGAAACTCATCTGTGACATGACACTGAGGTTGTGGACACCGGACCTCGTTGCGCAGAGTTTCCTCTAGTGAGTCGATGAGCGAGGCGGTAGCAGGTTTGATCGCCGGCATGTAATCCAGGCCCATCGCAGCCGGCTCATGTATGGCCGCCAGTGTTCGATCATCTGCCAAAAGGTATGCAAATAGCTTTGGGTCCTACCAACAACCGTGTAACTCCCTCAGGTACTCCTCCGATGGAGGGACGGAAAAGGGAGATGGGGCTTGTCCTCGCCTGAAGAAGGCATTTCCAGGGGTGGATTTCTCTGGTTGTGGGATGTCCAGCTGCAGCTGTCTCAGAGCCATCCGCATGACGTCCTGCATCGAGTCATCACCTGACCTACTATCTGCGTTCTGGGACGAAGAAAATGAACCAGTTCCCTGATTAGATGACTGGTTGTCGTCCTCACCTAGAAAGTGAGAAGCAGAGGCAGCCAAGGACAACACGTCCTCCTCCGCGGCCAGCTCAGGCATGGGTGAGGAGGAAAGTCCGATCACTGCCCCTGGTGTGGCTCCTGGTTGGCGTGCCTGAAAAAGGGACTTCATCTCCGCCAATTCAGCGGGCAATTGCTCCACTCTCATGGAGAGACCCTGGCTAGACTTGGCTCGCCTCTTCCTAGGCAGGGCCGCAGAAGTTGTGGCCTTGGTCCCGCGCTTCGAGCGCCTAAGTGGGGCCTCCTGTCCAGAAGGCGGGAGTTCATCGCCAAGCTCGGGACGAAACTGGGCCAGCTGAGTCATGGCACGAGGCATGAAGCTATAATTCATACAGGGGTTTTCCGACAGGGCCTCTAATAGGTGGTCATGCCCAAGGCCGGTAGGGCACAGGTCGTGACCTTCATCTTCCTGGAGCATGGCCCCGCAACCCGTGCAGCAGTAGGAGCAGTGATGTCTCTGGTCGGACCACTTTTTTCGGTAACGTTTAATCTAACGTGTTGCTATTTCAAAATCCAGTAATCAGATTAAAGTTACTTACTCCAAATTATTGTGCGTTACTTTTTTGTCATTTTCTATAGTACTGTAATTTTATTTCATTTCCTCAATGCGTCTCGGCCGGGGAGTGATAAAAAAAAAAGATGCGGAAATTCGGTCAGCTGACTGCATGTGCTGACACCATGCAACGTGTGCGTGCGTGACAGGAACGTAAAAACAGACTGGACTGAGGTGCGCTCACACGGAGCTGAGAGAGGAGGAGACTCACTTACTGCAGTTCAGTTACAATGGAGCCAGGAGTAGCCTCTCCGGGTTGGATCAAAGCAGAGAGCTGAGCTGCACCATCTGCGACAGGAGGTCCCCCCCCACCCGCGACCAAAACAACTAAAGCTTGACTTCGGTACAGCCCCCACCCCCACCCCACCTCCTGCTGTGTAGAAACTGGTGTTGATGGCAGCTTCAGCTGGATGCATATGCAGCTATCAATCGTCACAATAGGTCTGTCAATAGGTCTTCTGGTATTTACATACAAATACATTCTTTGTTCTTGTTTCTTCTGGTATTTACGCAAACAAGCTCATCAACAACAGCTCTGTGTCAGGAGAACGCACAGCATGCAGGCAGTTCAGTAGCATCCACGATGCATTCAAGAGCATATGTTTGTTTGGATGACCCATGTGTGCACAATTTCCTAAAATAAAAAACTCTGATTTTGACGTTGAAAGACTGTCTTTATTATATTGTTTATTTTTTAAAGTATTTACAGAAATACTTTTTTGTAAAAATATTATTTGTTTAGTGAAGTCAAGAAAGACACTATTTTTATATAAAGCAAGTATTCCTTTATTCATTCAACCTTCATTTATGATATATCAAGAAATATTGCCTTATTTTTCATAAAAAAAAGTATTAATGTTTAATGAACTCAGACTATTATATGTTTCATAAAAACAAGTATTTGTGTTTAATGAAGTCAAGAAAGACCATTTTGTTTTTGAATATTTTTATTAGTAATTATTTTATTAATACATTTACATTTTTTATGTATTGTGACAGAGGGCAATTGGCAACAGCAGCTGAAAGTAACTAATAAAGTAACTTAGTAATCTAACTTAGTTACTTTCCAAATCAAGTAATCAGTAACTTACCTAAGTTACTTTTCCCAAAGACTAATCAGTAACTTAACTAAGTTACTTTTTCAATGTAACTATGCCATCACTGATGGGGCCATCCATGCTCCTACTTAGAAAGAATTGCAAATCAGTAAGGGTTTGGGATTGTAGCTAAGTCCAGGAACAAAACTTAGTCCAGCTGTATGAAGTTGGAAAAGAAGATTGGGAGAGGGGACGCAACACTCACCTTCACCAACTAAAAAAACAAGGTCAGAACTAATAATAATAATAATAATGTCCTTTTCTGTCATCTGTGTATGTTTCCCATACACAGACGAAATTCGTCTCTGCATTTAACCCAACCACCACCAGGTGGTGCAGTGAGCAGCCAGAAAGTGCCCGGGGAGCTGGAGAATTAGGTGTGCACTCATAGACACTCCAAGGTGTGTAGTGGCCGGGGCGCGAACCCGCATCCTTCGGGTCCCAAGTCGGAAGCCCTGCCACTACACCATCTTGGCTTCATACTAGGGGCGGCCGTGGTGTAGTGGTAATGGCAGTCGACCCCTGATCGGAAGGTTGGAGGTTCGAATCCCGCATCCGCCCACCATGTGTCGTTGTGTCCCTGGGCAAGACACTTAACCCCGAGTTGCTCCCGGTAGGTCTGGATGGCGCCTTGCAAGGCAGGCTACCACTACCGGTGTATGAATGTCTGAATGAATGGGTGGATGGCTGGTATTGTAAAGGACTTTGGGGCTCCTCACAGGGGGCTGGAAAGCGCTATATAAATAAGCTCCATTTACCATTTACCATTTAGAATCCTAGTTTGATCCAATGCTCTGAGGCACTTATTGTTATGATGCCGGTGGGAATGATTTGGGAGAGGGGCGCGAGACACACACCTTCACCAGTAAAAACCGAGGTCAGAGCTAGTAAGCCTAGCTCAGCTGATTATGATACCAGCGGGAGTGACTTAGGAGAGGGGGTGCGCGAATACACACCTTCACCAATTAAATCAAGGTCAGAGCTAGTAAGCCTAGCTCAGCTGATTATGACGCAGGCGAGAATGATTGGGAGAGGGGGTGCGCGAACACACACCTTCACCAATTAATTCAAGGTCAGAGCTAGCATGCCTAGCTCAGCCGATGTGTTTTGATGCCGGTAAGAATGATTGGGAGAGGGGACGCGCACACGTACACCGTCACCAATTAAATCAAGGTCAGAGCTCGAAAGTCTAGCTCAGCTGAAGTGTATGATGCCAGTGAGAAGACTGGAAGTGGGGAAGCGATGCTGGTAAAAAATAGATATGAGAGGCACAGGCCTCAGTGACATAAAACAAGGCCAAACAGAGAGAGGCTAGCACTGCTAGCGCAATCCAAACTGCTCACAACGTTAACTGTCACCAAGGAAAAAAAACAAGGTCAAACTGAGAGCAGCTTAACCCAACCGTTCAAGACTGGCGAAGAAAAGGTTTGGGAGAGGGTGCACAAAGCTAACCTTCACCAAGGAAAAAAACAAGGCCAAACTAGAAGAGGCCAGAACACAGCTGGCTGTGTAAACCAAACAAATCAGACTACTTACGGTAGACGTTGAATCCTACCTGAAATTCATTCAACCTTTTATTTATACAGGCTAGCCTCGTTGAGTCACGGGGACTCGTTTACAAGAGTGACCTGTCTCACTCACACCCAGGGTCAATTTAGAGTTATCAATCAGCCTAACGTGCATGTTTTTGGACTGTGGAAGGAAACCGGAGCACCCGGAGAAAACCCACGCATGCACGGAGAGAACATGCAAACTCTACCCAGAAAGGCCCCCGGACCGGGAAATCATCTCAGGAAACGGACAGAGCAGCAACCAATGGCAGAAAGGCCGTTGAAACTCACACACTTGGAAGCTTCAAGGTACAGTAAGACTACTTACATATAAATCCACACAGTAGTCAAGGCTGCGGTTGCCCCCAATGAAAAACCTTCACAAAGGTTAAACCGTTGCGGCCCACGAAGGGGAGCACACTGCTCCAGCTAAAAGCTATCGGGCCTCCGGCGACAGTAGAGAAAAGATCCAAAGGTCTGAAGCCTTGGATTGAACCGCACGCGAGAAGAAAAAAGGAGTGAATTACGGATAACGATAGACTATATAGCCTCTGATTGCTTATCCAGTCACACCTGTGTGACGTTGTTGATATAATAACTCTAACAGCGCATGCGCAAAGGGAACATTCAGTGCTTTCAGCACCGCCCTCTGGCGGTCAGGAGGGATGAAATATAACTTTTTTTTTCTTCTTTTTTTCAGCAACAATGTGTGTTACTCTATAAAGTCTGTTTCAAATTATGACACATCTTATTTTAAATCAGTTTTACTTTTTTTTGTCTACTGCTCTTCCAATTACATTTACAAAATGACAGTTTCTGTAGGGTGCCCTGAGACAACTTTGTTGTGAACTGGCACTATATTTTTCATTCATTCATTCAACCTTTATTTATACAGGCTAGCCTCGTTGAGCCACCGGGACTCATTTACAAGAGGGACCTGTTTCACTCACACCCAGGGTCAATTTAGAGTTACCAATCAGTCTAACATATAAATAAACTGAATTGAATTTAGAGACCTAAATGTTCTGATAAAAATCAACAGCCAAATGCAGGAACTGGTTTTGTGGGTTGAAAAGAAAAAAAGTTACTTTTTCCTGCTTAGACGTTGTCATTTATACATTTTGTGGTTTGTTGTAAAATTAGCTGTTAGGGCAGAAGTTAATTACCTGTTTGAAAATAACCCGAGGTCGGCAAAATTGAACTAATTCACTGAGGTTGTGGATTAAGACTGTTTATTTGTAAAGGGAGGTTATTAACTTTGTCAGGCCTCCTTTTGAAATACCGCACTTTTAAAATCAAGATGGGTGACTAAAAGCAAAAGAACATTCAAACAACAATCAGCCCAGAAAGCTAATATTTTCTCAATCAGGTATTTATTTAAAAGGCAACGTAACACACTTGCATGATCAAAAAGAGCTTTTGGCTGTCCAATCCACAAACCTTTCAAGTCTGGCCTCGTCCAAATAAATAGGGAAACAGCCTGGAGGTTTTAGTTTTAGAATTACACTCAGATGATGGGGGCTGATGTGGGGAGTGGCCCTCTGTGGGAGCTCATGCGCTCACTGCACAAATGTAAATGGAGTTTTTAATTGTTTCTGACTCAAGTCTGTGGGCTGGGTTTGGGTCAAGCCATTTAGGAGACTGCAGGAAACAGAGAAGAATTGTGCAGCTCTCTGGTGGTTTGTAGGCAGACGGTGTTGTTGAGCATGTCTGTGTCTTTTCTGAGTCTACGGGAACATACTGTACGTAGATTATTTTGGCATCTATACATTTCAGTGTACAGTAAGTGCTTTTCTGTCTCAGAAGGCCAGCGAACTTTGAGCTTTGAGAACGAAAATGTCATAAGAAATATCTGATTTCTTCTTCCAATTTTCTTTTTCATTTTTATTTCATATTGAGCTTTTTTCACTCTGACAGTGAAAGCCCCGGCATGGTGCAAAAATATCTGGAGATTGAAATCAGAGGCAGTTCTTTGGTCAGACTTGGAATGAAAACAGAGACAACAGCAGAGCGGAGAAACCAGCTTTTTGTATTTATATGACTAATGTGGTGCTTGAATTTCACTCATTGTTTTACATAGTCCAAACATTCAGATGAAAGAAAGAACGATCAATAAAATTTCTGGCAAAGTTTACCAACGGGAAACTTCATACGGCATGTGAGGTCAGTTTCCTCATGTGTGTCGCTGACTGCTGAAGAACACACATTGGATCAGAAGTTTATTGTACAGTATTTGACATTTGAAGTAATTGTGAATCTAAAGTACTGTACAACTTTAAAAAGCCAAAGTAAAACAAGAAACAAACAGGAATAAATCTATACTTTTTGGTGAACTTCATTAGGTTTTTCATTCTGTTTAATTAAAAGAAAAAGAGTGTGAGGTGCAAACTAATCTGGCTATAATGTGTATACAGCCAGGTGAACGTGTAGAGAATTTTAACGTTTTTATTTTTATTAAAAGTTCCTTTTCAATGCCTTATACGAAATTGGAAAAGATTTCATTTAAAATGGAAACCATTGTCATGTGTATTTGATTTTTATTTTATTATTATTCTTTTGACTGCTGCCTTCTTCAGGGGTCGCCACAGCGAACTAAAGTTGCACAAATCATCTTTCCAACAATTTTCAGTCAGATCAGACAGATTTTTTGTGTGTGTGTGCTGAAACATTTCACCTTCCATCCTGAAGGCTTCATCAGTCAAGGAAACACACAACACAAAACTGATTCTTCCCCCAACAGCTTACTCCAAAGTGGAACAAACCAGTTATGTTGGTGTCTCTTTGGCACGCCCCTTCCTCCGGTGCTGGCCCTCTTCCTCGTCGACAGTCATGTCATTCAACCTTTATTTAGGCAGGTTAATCCCATTGAGCCTCGAGGACTCATTTACAAGAGAGACCTGGACATGTCAAAATGGTTCAAAACCAACAAAGTCCATGCTCAATAATCCAGGTATACAATCCAACAATTTTCAGTCAGGTCATCTGGACAGTTAATTTTTTCATTCAAAGCATTTGTATTTGAATACAAAGTGTGTATAAAAAGTATTTGAATACAAAGTATTTGAATACAAACAAATAAATCTAATCGAAGTAGATATTGACCATAATTCTAATCTAATTCATCAACTACTTGATAATATACCATCTAAATAAGTGTATATTGTATCAAAATCTGTAAATAACAGACCTGTAATAAAGATAGCTAATTACCATAGTTTTCACCCTAAGTCAGGGTTTTTTGCATAATTTGCATGCCCATTGACTTATAGGCCGAAGCTACGTATTTATGGATTTGTTTCCCATATTTATAAACCAATTTTTGGCTGAGATATGGCCGTTTTCATTCATTCTGACTGAGAGTATTGAGCATTACCATTTTCAGCCGCTAGACGGCACCGGAGTAGTAAGGCATACCATCATATCATGTACTGTACTGGGTAAAAGTGGCTATAATGACAAATTCAAAAAATCGGTTTGCCATAGCCTCCTACATTCATTATGCTCGCTGCTTGGAGCACCCATCAAACCATCTTCATTTCGCTGCACCGCTCCAGCAAAATGCAGCTAATTTGACCATTGAAGTGCATTTATCAAGTCAAAGTTCAACTGAGACACATCTTTGCTATAATTTTGAGAAAAACAAATAATGGTTTTAGGTGCTTATCTTGTTAATTTTTGAAGAAACGCACAGCGTTCCTCCTTCCTTTTTTCCTCCCTGTCTGCACGCTCCTGTAGCACTGAGGCAGTGACTTCTTTTGAAATACAGCTGATTTGACCATTAAAGTCATTTTATTAAGCAAATGTTAGACTGAGACACACCTTTATTATAAAGTAGAACAAACAAATAATTGTTTTTATGTGCTTATCTTGTTAAATTTCGAAGAAACGCACAGCGACTGGTCCCTCTCTGCGTTCCTACTTCCGCGTAACGTCTTTTGAAATTCAGCTGATTTGTCCGTCTAAGTGCATTTATCAAGCAATAGAGCTTTGGAGCACACGTCACTGTGTGGGCGGGTGTCGGGGCGTTCCGGTCTCGGCCGCCATGTTTGTTGTCTTCAGAAAAAAATAAAAGAAATTCAGGAGATTTCTTGCGTCACGGTTCTGAAAAGCAGGCAAAATAAAGTGGACTGTATCCTAATAAGCTTCTCCCAGGTGAGAAAAAAAAACTACATGGAAAAAATCGGTATAATTGGAAATGTTGCCCGTTTGAAATAAATAAATAAATGGAGCAGAGACCCGGAGTAATACTTACCTCCACTGACATTCCCTTCCCAGTCATTTTAGCAGACCTGGTCTGTGTCAGTGTTTACACCACAAATAATTTTTATAATTACAAATCACTGGGAGAGCTGGTCCAATCTATGAACAGCTGGGTAGATGATTTGGACATTTTTAAAGCCCCCAGATTGTAAATACGTTGAAGGTACGTTGTTTTTGGCTCCTTAATTGTACATAAATTATTAATTTACATTTCTTTCAGAATCAAACAACCTTCTGTATGCTAGGAGTATTAAAAACTGAGAACACTTGATTTTTAAAGTATGTTTTTTAACTAAATTACAAAGGTCCAAGTTGAAAATTACCTTATTTTTAATGACTTGAGCATGTCTAATAACATGTAGACTTCAAATCTTGATTAGATTACTATAATCACTATATACAGTATATGTATTAAGATGCATATATACAGTATATATATTATACATTGTCTTTTCATTCACCATTTTAATTGTGTTGTTCACAGGTTCTGCTCTGACTCTGAGCCACCAGAACACCGTGGGTCATGCTGAGTAACAGTGTGTCTACACACAGAAATAAAATGGTGTGTGAATCATCAAAACACCTACATTAAAATACAGCTAGCAGTAAAAAAAATCTTAAAGTTAAAGCATGTGGTTTCATCATAAACACCAACTCCTGAACTTGGAGCATCTTCTGATGGACTCAGTGTGATCGCTGCTGCCTGGAGAAAGTTCCCTCACAGATACAAGACATGCAGCATCCAGCAGCTGGAGGCAGGAGATGAAGTTCACCTGCAGAAGCATCACCCACTCTGCACAGGTGCATAATCAAACCACTGTGACCTTGTGTGGACCACACAGACATGGCTGGACGTCTACAGAAAGCATGAAGCTTCCTAAAGATATTTCTCAGAGCTTGTACTTCAAGGGAGACATAATTATGTAAAACATGCTGTTGACTTATATTTGCACATTTTTGTGTGTTTTCTATAAAATGTATTAACTCACACGTTCATCACATTTACTGGAAATGTTTAATTACATCAAATGTTTACTTCAAAATGGATCTGTTTCATTTCAAATTCAAACAATGACAACAATACGGCAAAGCAATGAAGTCCTGTATAGTACCTGACTTTTTTTGTGTCACCCCTAAGAAATTCTTTGTCTAGCTGTTTTTTATTCAGCTCTGACCTGAGCTCCCTGTTTTCCTGTAAGAGACGATTAATTTCTGCTCTTCTTTGTTCGCACAACTGACATTCTGTTTGTCGCCTTTTTGCTGCTGGTTCATCTTCCTCCTCCCCATCTGCAGCGACAGTGATGTCCTCTCGTGGGGTTTCCACCGCAGACTCCACAACTTGCTCATGCTCCTCTCCAGCAGCCTCCACCACCTGTGTGTGCTCATCTCCTGCTGCCTCCACCACTGGTTGTTGCACATCTCCTGCAGCCTCCACTGCTTGTTGATTTTGCCTTTCCATCACTTCCTGGCCTTCATCTTCCCCTTGTGCTCTGCTGTAACGTCTCTTTAATCGACGAGCATGTCGGTCTGATGTTGACACTTTCACCTCGGAGTGTCCCAAGTGCAGTGTTGGAGCCCAGTCGGGATTTGACTCATCCATCTCATAAGAAGATTTGCCTTGAAGAGAACGCAGATCAGTAATATAATTATTGCCAGAAAACATTACTGTCATCCATCTAGTATATTATTTTTTTAGTTGAAATTACTGAAGTTCCATTGGTAGATTACCTTATTTTAATGGTGATGTATAAATGTCATAACAATGTACTACCCTTAAATATTCAGACACATTTTGTTAAAAGATGAAGCGCTTTAATGTGTAATATGTTGAAATTTGAAAATTGAGATGAGTTACTCATTTTTTGTTACTTATAGATTATTCTTTGAATAGATTGTTTGGAAAAGGGGCAGATATAATAAGATAGTTTCTTCTTTCTGCTGCCTTTCATTTTATATTTTCTTTTTTTTGTCTTTGTTGGGTATTTATTTTGATAAAATGAATAAAGAAATAAATTAATAATAAAAAACAATATGCTACAGTCAATGTGACAACACAATCAACTTTAAACAGTTTATTTTAAAATAACACAGATGTCCGACCTAAACTTGGTTGACCCACTATGCACTGAACTCGACCAAAACATGATACACCTTGACAAAATGGCACAACTCCAGTAAACTGATTTAAAATACTCACCTGAATGGAAATGTCTGGAACAAACAAGCATGTATCTTGTGATGTTGGAGAACGTTACATCAGGACGTCTCACTGCTGATATCCATGCCTCCTTTTTGTTATGGCCGACACAAGCTCGCCCTCGCGTTGTTTCCAGGTAGGGAAACTATAAAACGAGAGTCCGTTTTCTATTTTTTTACCTTTTCTGTCGTGTGAACGGACATTGCATCCTATTACACAGCAATTTAGGACCATTGCTAAGCTGTTGAAACCTGATTCGAACAAAATACGAGCAAGGCAGGAAAAATGGCGGATCGACAAAAAACTACAAAAAAAACTACCCACAATGCTGTGCGCGGTGGACCAGTGACGTCACGCTCCAAAGCTCTATAGCTTGACTGAGACACACCTTTTCTATAATGTCGAGTAAACAAATAATTGTTTTTTGGTGCTTATCTTGTTAAATTTCAAAGAAATGAACAGCGGCTCATCCCTCTGCGACTGCTTGCTTCCACAAATCGGGTTTTGAAATACAGCTGATTTGTACGGTGGCCCTAAGGTGTAAATGTAATTCTGTTTTTTCAAATGTTATTCTGTTTTTTTCAATGCGATTCCGTTTTTTCTAATGTGATTCCGGCCACTTCCGCTTCGGCTTAATGTAATTTTGTTTTTTCAAATGTTGTTGTGTTTTTGTTGTGTGTTTTTTTTTTTTTTTTTCAAATGTAATTCCGTTTTTTCAAATGTTGTTTATTTATACCTTAGGGCCACCGTAGATTTGACCATCAAAGTGCAATTATTAAGCAAAAGTTAGACTGAGACAAACCTTTACTATAATTTTGAGAAAACACAGAATTGTTTTTAAGGGTCAATTTTGTTAAATTCTTGTTAAAGTCCTCCCATGCACACTACCGCGGCCACCGTTTGGCAGCCAATCGATTTTTGGCACGACACCGGTCCACATTTCCAGGTTGTCAGCAGTGACATTTATAGATGTGACATATACGGTGAAGTGACATATTTATGGATTTTTCCACTTTATTAGACATATTTGGACTGATGCAACTTATAGGGTGGTGCAACATTTACGGCAGAAAATACGGTACTTGATGTTGTACTTAAATCTAAACATAAATCCATACATTTTTAGATATTTGTATCCCGTCCATGGTATTATGTACAGAGTGTGTGGTAAGTATTCATTATACATATAGTTTAAGGGTTTTTACCTCTTTGCTGCACACCTGAAATTGTTAGAAAATCCATGTGTGGGGACATACTGTAGATCTGTTAACAGTTACAGTGCTTTGTGCACAACCAGTTTTCCTTTTAAATGCAAAAAGGAAGTTACCATAAATATTATCACATTAAATCATAATTACCTTGGTGAGGACTGAGCCTAGAGGCTCATAAAAATGGTTTGTTTGAGTAAATTTCCAGGTAATGACTACTTTGTAAAAGTTAGTGTCCTCCAGAATGAAGCAAGTTCATGTTAATTTTGGAAGAACTGCCTGCTGGCAGGATACCAGTAGTGAGGGTTAGTGTTTCTTCTGGCATAAAGACTTAAACAACTCTGTGCATCTGTGTGCAAAGTAATTTCTCATATTTCTGTTTTATGCATTTTGCTGGCAGACTAAATTAAGTTTAATTCCATGATTAACATAAATTAGTCTTTTTATATTATACAGTGAACATAAGAAGTTGACACACGTGTTGAAACGTGTCAAGTGTTTTTGGATGTGTAAAAATAAAACCATGATCAATCATTTTTAAACCTTTTAATCATCTTTACTGTCACATCCAGTACATGTACATACAGTATATCTTGTACAACCTAACTGAAAAAAATTGTGGTTAAGTAAGGACAGAAACATGCAAAAATGTTGGCCAACCATGATATGACAGAACTAAACATCCCTCCAAAATTTGGTGAAAAGATGAGACATAAACTGGTTAGGAAGGCTGTAGAGACCTACAGCACTGAAGGAGCTGTAGGAAGTTCTGACAGGAACAGGATGTGTTCTATGTGATATCGACTTGTGTCTCTATCTGGCTGGACCAAGGGGAGCATTTTCTTACAAAGAAAAACGTCCAAAATAAATTGCACAAATACTGTAGTAGGGGTGGACGATATGGCTCAAATATTATATTGTGATATTTCAGAGCATTCTGACGATAACGATAAATTTTGTGAATAACAAAAAAAAATACAGAAATCAAAGTTATTTATTTGACAAAATTAACTTAACATGTTGCTTTGCAGTATTATATGAAAAAAAAAACAAGGGGTAATTTTACTGAAATTACTTTATTTAGTAAAGTATTCAGTCTCCAAGTATAAAAATAAAAAAATAAAAATGATCATTCTGTTATTTAGATTGAAAAAGTCTGCACAAAATATAGATCAACCAAATCCACCACAAAAACTAAAGTGCAGGTGTAGTTTCCAAAAACAACTAAATAAAATAAAGCTTAAGATCTGTTGAGCATAAATGAAACCTATAACAAAATATGTGCTACCTTTAAATGAAGTATAACTTCCAGAACTTGTAACAAGGCGTCCAGCTGACCCTGAAGCTTGTTGGTGTTTCAGCTTCATCTGTTCATACAGGAATTATTCATTTATCTGACTGATCTGTCTCTGATCACCTGCCTCTTGGTCCGTGGACCGACTGCGTAACTCAAGAGACAGTTGAGCTGCGCATGTTTGTACCGACAGTTTAGAGCGGGGAGACGCAGCCCGCACCGGCAGCTCAGAGAGGGGGAGGGGAAGAGAGACGAGCTGTCTGTACCTGCAGTTTAGAGCTGGATGGAGAGAAGCTGAGACATGCGTTGTTTGTTTTTAGCATTTTAGTTAGCTAGTATTGCGCGTAACTAATTAGCGTTACACCAGTACAGACAGGTGGAGGGGAGGTGCGCAGTTCGGTTTGGTCGTTCGAGGCGCTCGGTTGTTAAAGGGGCAGGGCACCCTGACGTATTACGTCATGAAATTAGCATATCACAAGAGGTGAGGGACACTGTAACGTGATGGTGGTGTAGGAGGAGAGCTAGCTTAGCTTAGCAACATGTGCTCCGGTGTAGCTTGGAAAAGAGCAATCAAACGTTGGTTCTCACTGATACTTTTATTATATTGCTTAGAAAACCATACAATGCCAGGTCTCCACGGCGCTAAGTCTAATATTCATACATGAATATTTAGAAGATAGTCCGTATTTTCCTCACCACTTCGTTACTGAGAGGTTGAGCAGGGCAGTTAACGTGTACACACAATCAGACTCCCAGCTACTCTCTGCTGACTTCTGTGGTGAGTTATGATATATAAAAGGAAGGAGGCGCCCTCTTGTGCCTTGGGAAGGTAGGTACTACAACAATCAGTATACATACGGTCGTTACAACACACTGGACAAGTCTCCAGTCCATCACAGGGCCACGTAGAGACAAACGAGACAAACAATCGTTCACTTTCTCACTCTCACCTAGGGTCAATTTAGAGCTACGGGGGCAGCCTTCTCGCTGAGAGGCAGCAGCTCTACCAACTGTGCCCCTGTGCCGCTCAGCATACATCCAAATCACAAGATGGATCTAAGTTTCAGAATGCCCCAGCCAGGGTCTAGACACAAATTTCATTTAAAAAATAATAAAAGACATTTTTATGGTGGGCTGATGGGAGCTGTTCTTAATAGGTGCCTTCACAGTTTGACACATTTAGTAAACAGGAGTAGGCAAATATAGAAGTGGCATCTCAGTTGTTGACGCAGCTGCCTTGAGCTGTGGACGCAAGCAGTGTAGGCTGGTGGAGTTTTCTCCAGGGGGAGCTACAACTCCAAAATATGTATATATGTATGTATTCATTTATGTACATATGTATGTCTTAAATAATATTTATAGAGGATGGTTTATAATAAAGCTAGTTCAGAAGATCTTGGCTTGACTGCTGGAGTATGTGATACTTTGTATGACACACTCACTGATAGCCTGTTATAATCTCGAGGAACCCAGATTTGTATGAGACCCAGAACGAGGCTTATCCAGTTTACAGTCTAGAGTGAGAATGATACATAAAGGGCTTTCAGTGGCTTAAAGCTGCAGCAGCTAGCCTCTCTCACACTATGCCTGGTTATGAGCGTCACTGCACTAGCTGTTCCGTAAGTATACCGTGCATTTAGCTCTGGGCGCAGGAGAGGTGTGCCCAGAATGGTCCTATCTATACATAGTTCCCATGTGACGTCAATCTGTGGATTGTCCTGTTTGACCCTCCCACAGGAAGGCAAAGCAGCAGTTGGAGCGCATTCTAATGGATGTCCATTTTTCACGTTGTTTTTTTTTGTTAATTTCTAATTAATTGCAATGGTTACTTCGTGTTGGGCCAGTGGGTGTTCCAGTCGGGTAGACGTTTGGGCAACGCGCAGGTTTCACTTATCCAAAAAAAAAAGTAAACGTGAAGGATTTATCTATGTTTATGTTTGTTTATGTTTATTAAATTTGTTCATTTCTTTACAAAAGAAACAATACAAGGCAATCTCATAATGATAGTGTACAAAATGTAAAAAAATGAAAGGTGGCAGAAAGAAGAATAAATCTTATTATATCTGCCCCTTATCTCCAACAATCAGATTAAACAACAGTAGTCAAACCATGTAAACAATAATAATCTTCAACCAACTTTTTCCAACAGTCAGGTTAAACAATAATATTCTTCAACCAACAGTACAAAATTACTAACTCTTTTTAATTTTCTAACTAACAGTACAAAATGACTAACTCTTTCTAATTTTTTAACTAATACAATACACATTACGCTATTTCACACATATTTTTTTAACACATTTGTTTTGATCATTTTTTTAAATGTAAACATTGACTTGGCATTTTTAACTACATTCTCCAAGCCATTCCATAATCTAATTCCCTGGATTGAGGTAGAACGTCCCTTCAAACTGGTTCTGAATTGTGGTTTTACAAACAACTCTGTTCTCTTAAAGCTCCACTGACATCATCTTTTGACTTTTCAAAAAATGGCACAACATATATAAATATTAAGATTGACCCCTGACCGTTTTTGCTAAAATAATGTTAAATGAATGAAAATTGCTCCCAAAAACAGTTTAAAATTAGCGCCGTTTTTTTAACACGATAAATAGGGATTTCGCCGTCGCAGGATGATGACGTCATGACAAGGAATTTCTCTACTGCGCAGCTTGAAAACAATGGAGGAGCTACAAACTCGATCCGTCCAATTTAGCCATTTAAAAGTTAATATTTTAGCGGATTGTCTGCAGAGAAGCCAAAGTTATTTCCAGTAAACAGCAGGTTATAATTTTTTTTCAGCTCCTGCTGGTTTTTGGAGACTTTTCACTTCATGAGGTGAGCTGCTGTGTGGAGTTACATGCATGTGGACGAGGCAGAAGTAATTCTACAACATGTACATCGTCTCCAGCCTCCACAGCACTGAAATGGTAATATATTAGTTAATGTTCCTAATAATTATTCAACATTAATTAATAGTTTAAAAAATTAGTCCCTTTTAAAATATCTGTTAAATATATTATTCTTTTATTTTATTTTGTTTGTGTTTTCAGGTTTCCAGGTCTCCAGTCCATCACCTGAGGCTCTTCCTGAACCACTAGTACAACCCAGACTTTCACATCACAGCAGGTAAGATTGCATCAACGAAAAGAATAGTACTCAACAATATTCTTTGATGTAAATCTGTTGATTTTCTGTGGTTCTGATGAGGGAAGTGACAAAGTGGATGCAGCATTCAGCCCATAATGGACCCAGATGTCCCCTGCGTCCAGACCTACAACACCTGGACATCCATGAGCGTGGAGGAGCGAGGAGGTGGTGGAGTCTGAAGAAGTACAAGCAGCAGGATGAGGAGAAACTAGACCGATGTCCCCTGCGTCCAGACCTACAACACCTGGACAGGAGGGTGGACGAGGAGGTGTTGGAGTCATTTTTACAGAGCTGATGAAGTCAAACAACACTTGCTAATATGTGTTAAACTCAATTTATTTTGATAATCTGTTCATATTAATGTTTCCCCAGAGGTTTTCATTTATTTGATAATATGGGATGGTTTTATTTTAATAAAATGTTTCTTTCAACATTCACCAATTTTGTTTTTACTAAAGTATGAGCTGTGAGTTGTAGATGCACGAATGAAATTAAAACAGATACACAAATATTCTCACAAAGAATAACACAAATATTCTCACAAAGAATAACTCAACACTAACAGATAATATAGTGTACTACCGTAACTTTATTTACACATAACTACAGAAACACTTGGTTCATTGTTATCCTTTTTTTTTTTTCAAACAACATGTTCATTTGAACACTCAGAAAAAATATTAAATTCATTGATTCATTTTCATCTCAATGCTCTGGCCAGTTGTAGTATTTCTGCATATTTTAATGTCTTGATGCACAAACGTAGCTTTCTGCAGCAGTCCTGATGTTCTACAGATCCTGAAGACGTCTCCATCTGTTGTTTAACAATATCAAGGTTTGTTCTCCACCTCGGTCCACTCTTCAGGTGAAGACATTTCTGTGAATCCTCGCTCCTCCACGCTCATGGATGTCCAGGTGTTGTAGGTCTGGACGCAGGGGACATCTGGGTCCATTATGGGCTGAATGCTGCATCCACTTTGTCACTTCCCTCATCAGAACCACAGAAAATCAACAGATTTACATCAAAGAATATTGTTGAGTACTATTCTTTTCGTTGATGCAATCTTACCTGCTGTGATGTGAAAGTCTGGGTTGTACTAGTGGTTCAACAGGAAGAGCCTCAGGTGATGGACTGGAGACCTGGAAACCTGAAAACACAAACAAAATAAAATAAAAGAATAATATATTTAACAGATATTTTAAAAGGGACTAATTTTTTAAACTATTAATTAATGTTGAATAATTATTAGGAACATTAACTAATATATTACCATTTCAGTGCTGTGGAGGCTGGAGACGATGTACATGTTGTAGAATTACTTCTGCCTCGTCCACATGCATGTAACTCCACACAGCAGCTCACCTCATGAAGTGAAAAGTCTCCAAAAACCAGCAGGAGCTGAAAAAAATTATAACCTGCTGTTTACTGGAAATAACTTTGGCTTCTCTGCAGACAATCCGCTAAAATATTAACTTTTAAATGGCTAAATTGGACGGATCGAGTTTGTAGCTCCTCCATTGTTTTCAAGCTGCGCAGTAGAGAAATTCCTTGTCATGACGTCATCATCCTGCGACGGCGAAATCCCTATTTATCGTGTTAAAAAAACGGCGCTAATTTTAAACTGTTTTTGGGAGAATTTTCATTCATTTAACATTATTTTAGCAAAAACGGTCAGGGGTCAATCTTAATATTTATATATGTTGTGCCATTTTTTGAAAAGTCAAAAGATGATGTCAGTGGAGCTTTAAGATTATAACAACTTTGTCTTTTAACAAAGTGCATTTGGATATTTAAAGGTAATGCATTATTTTGAGCTCTATACATAACTGATAAAATATTATAGTCTACCAAATCATGGAACTTCAATAATTTTAGTTGATAAAATAATGTACTTGATGGATGACGGTAATGCTTTCTAGTGATAATTCTTACAGCTCTTTTCTGTAATACAAAAATAGGCTTTGTGATTGTTTTACACGCTTTCCCCCAAACATCAATACAATAGATTAAGTGTGGAACAATGATTGTGTTATACAATAAATACAGAGCTTTATCATTTAATAGGTCTCTGACTTTGTACAGTACTGCTATCGATCTAGCTATTTTTATTCTTACAGAATTTATGTGTTGTTTCCATGTCAGTTTGTCATCAATGATAACACCCAAAAACTTCACCTCATTCACTCTACAAATCTCAACATCCTCAATTTTGAGTGGAACATCAACAGTTTTCTTTTTATTACCGAATATCATGTAATTAGTTTTTTCTAGATTTAATGATAATTTATTTATTTTAAACCAAGTTTGTATCTTGACAAATTCTGTCTTTATCAATTCTAACATTTGTTCTATATCTTCACCTGAACAGAAAAAAGTGGTATCATCAGCGAAAAGTACACATTTAAGGAGTCCTGACACATTTACCAAGTCATTCACATATAAAATAAAAAGCTTTGGTCCAAGTACAGAGCCTTGGGGAACTCCACATGTGATATTACAGAGGTCAGATCTTACATCATTTATTTGTACAAATTGTTTCCTATCTTTTAAGTAGCTAGATACCCACTGTAATGCTGGTCCTCTAATACCATATTTGTTCAGTTTTTCAAGGAGAATGGTGTGATCAATAGTATCGAATGCTTTTTTTAAATCAACAAAAATACTGATACAATGTTGTTTTTGATCGACAGCAGTAGTTATTTGTTCCATTAATTCCATGAGAGCCATTGATGTAGAGTTTTTTGATCTAAACCCATACTGACTGTTGCTTAGAATATTTTGTTTATCTATAAATTGGTCTAGTCTGTTCACAAATAGTTTTTCAAGAATTTTTGAAAACTGTGGTAACAAGGATATAGGTCTATAATTGTTGAATACACATTTATCACCATTTTTAAAAAGAGGAACGACCTTAGCTACTTTCATATTATCTGGAAAAATTCCTGTTGAAAATGATAAGTTACATATGTATGTGAACGGCTCAATAATATGGCTCATTATGTCCTTTACAAACATCATATCCATGTCCACCCAGTCTTTCGATCTCTTGTCTGTAAGATGTTTTACTACATTCATTATTTCCTCTTTGTTAGTTCCATTTAGGAAAATACTATTTGCACAACCTGTAATTGAGTGGATCATATTTTTATCTACTTTTGGTATCTTAGCTGCAAGGCTTGATCCAACATTTACAAAATATTGATTAAATCCATTAACAATTTCATTTTCATCATGAACTTCATCGTTGTCTTTTACAAAATATTTTGAAATACCAGTTTTTGCTTTATGATTCTTCAGTACACCATTCATTACTCGCCATGTTGCTTTCATATCACCATTAGTTTTATCTAATAATTTACTATAATATTCTTTCTTATGTTTCCTTATAATCCCTACTAATTTATTTTTATACTTTTTATATTTTTCTTCTGCGCTCTGACTTCGTAATTTCAAGAAACATGAATACAAATAATTCTTTTTTTTACATGCATTTCTTAACCCTTTTGTCATCCATGGTTGATCATTCGTATTTCTCTTTGTGTAATTTGTTTGCACACAATTCTTTACATACAGGGTTTCCAAGATATTCATAAACTCATCATATGCTCTGTTCGCATCATCAACATACACATCATTCCAGTCTTGTTTATCCAGATCCTCTTTCAATTTTTCCAAAACTTTTTTTGATGTGTTTATGATCTTTTTCTTCGTTGTGACTGCTTTTGTGATATTTTGATCATTTTTAAAGATTGTGAAAACTGGTAAATGATCACTTAAGTCGGTCGTTAAGATACCACCTATCACATCCCCATTTGTTATATTTGTGAAAATATTATCAATTATTGTGGCACTATGAGTTGTAATTCTTGTTGGCTTTGATATCAATGGATACATATTTAAACTGTACATTGAGTTTATAAATGTGCTTATGTTATTTGAATCTGTTTTATTTCCCATATCTCATCGGAGAAACTCACAGCAGCCCCTCCTCTCTCTGAGTCTGGGTCGGATCTGCTCTGGAAGACGTCGTCCTTTTGGCCGGTAAACAAAATATTCTACATAAATCATTTTGTGAAACTATGTCAGAACAATGTTAGAGTACAACTGTCTGTGTGTTAGAGCTGCTTTTTTTTTTTCTTCATTATTTAGCAACACCGTCTTGATGTGGTTAGCTTAGCATCTCGCTAACGCGACAACGGCCTCCTCACGGTCTCCCGACCGGTCCCAGTGGGAGAAGGAGGACGGGAGCCAAGTCGTGTGGGCGAC
>JBBPBX010014263.1:0-22779 GCA_038048925.1 Garcialebias charrua
ACATTAGTGGTAGTTTCAAGTTTGGCTTAAGTTCTGAGGATTTATTTGCTATTTGATCTTTTAAAATGAATTAAAATGGGTTTTATAGTTATGGTATCACAACAAGACAATCTTAGCAGTCAATATTATTACTAACCGTAGACAAATCCCATTGAGATCACAAATCTGTCTTGTAAGGGAGGCCTGGACCTGAAGGCAGCCTAACATGCATGTTTTTGTACTGTGGGAGGAAACTGGAGTACCTGGAGAAAACCCACGCAAACAGGAGAACAGACAAATTCCACAGAGAAAGACCCCAGGTCCTACTCTGGATTGAATCCAGGGCCTTTTTGCTGTGAGGCAGCAGTGCTAACCACTAACCTGTCATGCTGCCACGTGCTGATATAGACTTCATCTATTTAGAACCACACATTAAAACACAGTTGGCTTCACTCCAATACAGCTCTGTCATTAAACAAATAATAGAATCATGTGTATCAACTACAATGCCATACACTCATTGTGAGATCAATGATGATTACAATTAAGACACACATTTAATTGATTATGCTAATGTTCAGTAACAGAACTGAGCACATAAATTAGGTTTCAGATGACTGCAAACTGATGAAAAATAAGCTTTTTTATAATTAATAAAACAGCCTCATTAAAAATTGTGTGCTTATACTTATCCAATAAAATTATCAATCAATCAATCAATCAATTAATCAATCAATCAATCAATCAATCAATCAATCAATCAATCAATCAAACTTCATTTATAGAGCCCTTTCCAGCAGCCAAAAGGTGCACAAAGTGCTGCACAATACAGAAGTGAAAAACAATTAAGAAAAGAAAGAAAGAAAAAAAGGCAGCCAGTTAAAAATTAAAAACAAACAATTTAAACATTGAAAATTAAAGCAAATTTATTCTTTTGTCTGATTTATATTGAGAACATCCAATATTTGAATGTTTTAAATTGAGCAGCTCAGAAAAATTCTCCTAAATTCATTATGAGAACAGGTCTTTTTAAATTTACCAAGCCATCCAATGTACATTTCAGTACTCATTTTATCACTGAATGCACCAATAACAGCACAATATCTTTGTACTGTAATGCAAAGTTAAATTACAAAATTCTTGCCGGTCAAAGCAGAAGACCGCTTGTCCTGAGCCTGGTTCTGCTAAAGGTTTCTTCCTCATGATGGAGTTTTTCCTTTCCACTGTTGCCTTCATGCTTGCTCAAGATGAGAGTTTGCGAAGAAGTTAAAGTCAAAGCATTCTGCTCCTCAGATAAATAATGTTATTAACTTACCGGGTACTTTTAATATGTATGAATGTTTCTGTTCAGTGCCCTGAGACGACTTCTGTTGTGACTTGGCGCTATAAAAATAAACTGAATTTAATTGAATTATTTATTAAATAATTCTTGCTGTCAGCTTCTTAAGGCTCAATGGGATTAAACTGTCTAAATAAAGGTTGAATTAAAAAAAAGTTCATGAAAAAAATACTATGAAGCTGATATGGCAAAGGAACAATATAAGTGCAACTGGTATGTTATCCTCTGACAGGCTGTAAAGTTGCAGATTACAGATTAAAGTTAAATTATAGATTATTATCAATATTTGAGTTTAAAACTGTGGTCTGAGCTAAAATTGCAGTGTGTTATATTGGTAAGAGTCAGGCTGTATGGTGTAAACTCTATTCTGGTATTTGGATCATGCACAGCCATTTGGAGGAAACACCGTGTGAAGGAGTGGGAAGGAGTAGAGCATGTGTCACTATGCCTTTAAATATAGCAGTATAGAAAATTGTCTAAAATATTAAATATTTAGAGTAAAAAATATATAATAAAGCTGTTGTTTTTATGCCCATCAACCAGACAAAATGGAGACCTCAAAACATTGTTGAAAAGGTACTTAGCAAACTAGATCTGTTAATAATTACAAACCACCAAAAGCAGCTTTAGATAATAAAAACTGAAGAAAAAAAATAAAATCTATGTATGGCCTTTTGTACCTTAAGGGATTCATAATGTGAATGTGTGATTTGTCAATTTACATACAGTTGTGTGTCTTCTGTTAGAGACTTCAAGGGAACCCCCTACTATTAAGGTGTGATCTGTCAATTTACATGTATGTGTTACCTCAGCTTGCAATTTACATATGTTGGTGCGTGACTCCTAAGACTGGTATATGCTGGTGAAGATTCTCAGTCGTCCAGGACATGATAAAATCAAAAAGGCGTTCAATACAAGATCAACTGGACTTTATTTGTTGCAAAAGACGTTTCGACCCCTATCCAGGGGGCTTTTTCAATTCACTGAAACCAAAAATGTGAGCTTGTGGAGTTATAACAGTCTAAAGAAATCACGCACCATCATATGTAAATTGCAAGCTGAGGTAACACATACATGTAAATTGACAGATCACACCTTAACAGTAGGGGGTTCCCTTGAGGTCTCTGGCAGAAGACACACAATAGACCTTTTACCAGTTGACGTCATCACGCAAAGCTCGCCTGAAACGATCGTTCTGATTGAACGGAAATAAGCCGCGCTGATTCGAAACCGGATGTGGGGGTGTAACTAGGGCCCTGTTTACACGGACACTGTGTGGGGGAAACAGAACTTTTGGGTATGTTAATTAGGTTGAAAGTTTTGCGTTGACATGGGCGAATTCTGTGGATACGACTCTCTCCCCCCCACCCCCAATCCTCATGACTTTACTGTAGTTACCATGCTGGGCCATTAGATGGCGCTGTGATTTTTGGAACCTTCACTACTGCGCATGTGTGCTGCCTGAGGTAAACAGAGCAGACGAGGCAGCCTGTTTTCCTCTCTGGCTAAAAGTTCAGCTACTACAAGTTGTTGTCAACAAGTTAACAACAAGTTAAAGCTGGAATTTGGATAAGAGTCAACAGATTTGACACCAAGTGGGACCGCTTCATCTAACAAGCTGCACACCAGTTGCTGACTGGACCGGAACCGCGTCAACATGTCTGACTTTAGTCCGTGAGAATCAGCTGATTTCCAGCAGCGCTACAAGGTAAACAATGTTCTTAATAATGTTTCCTTGTGTTTAGTTCGATCACAGAACAACCAACTGAGGTTTTATTTTTATTTTTTTCCTGCGAGGTCGAAGCTGTTCCACGAAGCGGACCGGCGGTTCGGATCTGGGTCCAGTTTCCACCAGGATGAAAACAACAGAGTCCAGTTCATTAAAGTTCGGTTAACGTGTTTTTAAAAGTGTTCAATTTAATTCTCAGTGTTTGTGACATACAGTTTGTGGTGTTGAATAAATAAATAAATTAAAAATCAACCTGGTGTCTTCATTTTCAGCAGCATGTTAGGCATGACGTAACGAGTCCAGATAGCTTCATTTAGCTCAGATAAATTTAAATATCTCTCACGCTAACATAAATAATGTTTATTATTGTTAAACTGTTTATATAGCACATTTAGTATGTTATAGTGCAGCATGACACGTGAAATGTCCGACTGCCTCGTTAACAGCGACAACTGGATCCAGGCAGCTGGCTCTCTTCCAACACAAGCTATGTTTACATGGACATAAGTAATCGGATCAAAAGGCCGATCGGATCAAAAGTGCGTCATGTAAACAGGTCGGGTTATTTTTTGTGTATTCGGCGTGATCCGACCTAATTTGCGATCCGTTCGAAACGGGTGGTTTACGCCGATCCGTAGCCCGATGTGTGCGCATGTAAACACATATTCTGTTCCTTTTATCGGACCGTGCAAAACTGTCCTGACTGCGCATGTGCGCTGCGCGCGGCAGCGCACCCCTCCCCTCCTTTCCCAGCGCTCTCATACTGCGAATAGAAAAGACTAAAAGCATGCGTTGCTTGCCTGTAGCTCTATCAGGGAGTGCAGTAGTGCAGTAACAACTCCATCGCCGTCATTACAATCTGGCCGGGTCCATTTTTTGCGCATCTGTTTACTTTTGTCCCGGAAGTAACTTCTTCTTCTGTGGTTTTCACGAAAGCAACTTCCTCTTCGTTTTTTTTTTTAAAGGGGGAGTGTACCACTCTGCGCATGTCTGTTCTTCTGGTCAGAATAAAAGCCTGCTGCATGTAAACGCTCGTCTTGAACGGATTGTGCCCATGTAAACAGTACTATCTAATTATGCAATCAGAGCACATTTCAATCCGGTCACAAAATTTTGCCCATGTAAACATAGCTACAGATGCAGGTAAGGTGTAGAATAATTAAATATGAGAATCAAAATATATTCCATCAGCTATAGTTCAGAAAGTGGTGCGTGTGTCCTCTGTCCAGTCCACCGCCATTGTTAAAATGCCGGCTGTCTGCGCGTGCGTGCTGCGTGCATGTGTTCAAACAAAAGCTCCACGGGAGATGTTTACATTATCAGCGGGGGGTCTGCGAAAAACTTCCACCCTGAGAGCTGGATCAGAAAAGTATCGGATGCAAAGAGGGGGGCCAGCAGCGTCGTGTAGGCGATAAGCAAAGTCGCAAAGAGAAAGTAGCGGTTACACTCAAAATATGCGCCGTGTAAACTGGCCCTAGGAAGGAGTCCAGTAGCTTAACTGATGGCGAGTAGTAATTTAGAAGCTTGGTTTCTTAAAATTGTTGACAACCACTGGTCCAAATGCCTGAACATTGTGCCGCGGATACGAGAGGAGGTGATTGTGTGCGCTGATGGAAAATGGGGAAATCCTTCAGGCTTTTTGCGAACGTCCAGCAGGGTGAGTCGTTGTCAACAACCTGTATATCCAAGCGTCAGAAATAAATGTTTTAAATTTCTCACGCCAATACTTCTGATATTTAGACTGATTTGGTTATTGTTACAGGTTTAACATCTTCTGTTAGCTGCTATAACTAGCGCCATGTCTTCATAGCACAGTATGTAAACTGTGACCCTCCACATATGACGAAAACTGAGCCCTCGAGGCTCAATGAGATTTACCTGACTAAATAAAGGTTGAATGAATGAATGTAAACAAAAACATGACATTTGAGTCAGTCACACAAATGTTTGTAGAGTCCTTATTTCTTATTTGATTTCTGTAAACTATGTCTTAAATACAACCTGAGACAATTGGTGATGTTGTGATGTGAAAAATAAGAACTATCCCAAGAGATACATTTATTAGCTTTCCTGGGAAAATTTAATTATCTTTGAGAACGTATTTACTTTTGCACTTTTGACACGCTGTTTATACAGCTTACACTTTATTAGACGTAAAATGTGTGAAAATCTTAAATATATTACAAACAATATATTTTGCATGTGAATTCCATAATGACACATACAATATGGTTGTATATTGTGTTTGTTTTTGCAGACAAGGAGGTGGCTGCAACCATGCTGGAAATACATTCTAAACCAACCTGCACCCAGTTACCTTGTACATGGAAGGGACCAGCCCAAAAACGAACTGCACCTGCTACTTGGATGAGCTGCAAGTTTTAAAGTGAGTTTAATCAGTGTTCCTGAAGAAATTTCATATTACGCTTATAACACAAATACCCAGAAAGGTGACTTTCAGTCAAACTTCACCAACAACTGGAATAATACAATATCACTTATTTTGTCTTATTCCAGTCAAAAAACTATTCAACATTGTACAATTGTAGTTTATTGTATTGTGTTAATTATTGTTAATTGTTTTCTAGTGGCACTAGATAAGAAATAAATGCAATGACATATGCACTGTTTTAAATGTTTTCTACAATTGTAAGATCTGGAATAGTTTTTGGACATTTTTTTTAAAACAACAAAACACTTCTACAAACAGATTTGCTAATATGTGTTTGATATAAACCACATTTTTCATGTTGGTGTCATTTAAGGCCTGACTTCTGCGTCAAAGTTTTCCATGAGAACGCTGAACAGCCTGCGTTTTGACCCACGACATCCTGATGATCGGAATCAGCCCACCATCACTGCTGGTCTTCACAAGGACATTTTGAGCGTGGAGCCATTCTTGACCTATTGCAGGTGAAGTAGTAAACATTAAAAACCACTGACGCTTATCTGTTTGTTTCTTTAATTCCTTTATTTTGTCTAGATTTTAAAACCATGTTTTTTTCTTTTGAGGTATGCTCAAAGCCCCTGGCTGCGGTTTCTCGATCCAGACCCTCCGGCAGATGACGCTGACGACCGCGGCCCCTGTCCAGTCTCCACGCCATCAGAGAGACCTGCCAGAAGTTCAAAACATCTTTAAATGTCTCACAAGCAGAATCAGATTTAATTGAGGCAGATACACGCAAACAGTCATGCAGTGAAGAATGGTTCACTGCACACACATTATTTATATAAGTCACAAACAGAAACAACACATACCAGAAGATGTGTTTGTGTTTGTCATTTCACTTGTTAAAGGACAGAAAGTAACCTGCTAATATTTTTTTTTTTAATGATGCCTTCTCTGACAACTTGGAGATTTTAGACAGTTTAATGTTTATGGGGTTCTGGTGCTGTCATCAAAATCCTAAAATGTGACTAAAACAGCATTTGTATATTAACAGATTAAAAAATTTAACTAAACAAAAGTTCCACTTCACTAAAAGTCAAATTAGAGCACAGTTGCTTTATATTTAAAGGTTGGTGTGTTCATTTCTAAATTTAATGTACTACACTCAATGTCTGTTTTGGGATGTGTGGACTATTTCATTAATCAATTACTGTAATAAACATGGATTTGAATACAGTATATAAATTTGGTCTAATTGGGGAGGGAATGACTGAGCCAGCTGAGGAGTGCTGTGAGTTTTCATTGGATTAGCGTGATGTCCTTCAAAAACTTCAACCAATGTGATGTCACGGTTGACAGAATTTATTTAAAATAAATATATTTGGATCATGACAGGCCTGACAGGTCCATAAATGCGTGTCGGCCCAGCGGGCAAGCGAATCTTTGTGCCCCGCCGGGCCAGTTAGACGCTGCCGGAAACACCTGTACTTACAAAGATATTTTTACTTTATTGCACTTAGTGCTACAAAAGGCCACAACACTCCTTGTACAATACATACCTCTTCCTCAGTGAACTGCTTGTGTCCTGGATGCAGAAAGGGGGCAGGTTCAGACTAGCTTCCCTTTTTCCACCTCTGACTTGACATCAAACCCTTTGTCAGCAAGGAGTTGGTGGCCAGTTGCTGCTGTAAAACAAAGTATTAATTCATATTTGACAATAAACAAAACAGTCTTGTGTATAGTTAAACTGTATGCTTATACACATTGATGACAGGATTGCTTTTTTTTCTGTGACAGCATGTCACCGATGCTCCCAGCAAAACTGTGCGAATAACTTACAGAAACAGAGAAATGGCTGAAATGTTTTTAAAGTCAGACCTCAAATAATGTTAATAAAACATGTTTGTCTTGTGGAAACTACTACTGTATATTTTTTCAACGCAGAAAGAGTTCAAATGATAACAGGCTAACAGTGCAGTGGTCTGTTCATTTTTATAGAGCTGCATGTTTGATGCTATTTTACTCACCTGTTATTTCTTCAGGGGGGTTGAAGGAAGAATCTCCTTGCATGTCGCAGTTTGAAACTTCAACACAGGCAGTGGACTGAGGTACAGCCAGGTCTAGTAGAACTAGCTAGCTGCTAGCTTAGCAACTGTCCAGTAGCATTCTGCTGCGGGAGGTTGTTCTCTGTTTTGTCTGTTTCCCATATCCAAGATGTAATGTTGGAACGTAATCCACGGAGCTTGGACCATTAATGGCCATGCCAGATAAAAAATGCTGATTACACACGTTGGTGCTTTGTGTCGGGGTGAAGTCCTGCCGGCGAAGCGCTTGAAGCCACATCTTCCTTCTTTTAGTCACTTTACTCGACTTTCCTAGAGGGACGTTGTAAAACGAACAAGTCTCACCTTTTTCTTTTACTCGTTTACGTTGCCTGGAACAATTATAAACACAATAAAAGTCATATTTCCCCACCGCGACCGTTGGCAGTAAGGAAAACACTAGTAGTATTGCCGCGTTTCCCCCCCAACTTCCGGAAAATTCTGGAAAAATGTGAGTGCGCATGCGTGATGACGTCAACTGGTAAAAGGTCTATTGTATGTAGATTGACAAAAAACACCTCACAAACCAACAACAGAGGTTTCTCAAAGAACTTTGTAGTCTAATTCACAGACAAGACACCTCTGCTCCCATCCGGTGTAAAACGTCTGGGAATCAACCCCAAAACTGAGTTATAAGTCTTGGAAAGTTGAAATCTCAGACCTCCTCCTCTGTTAAGAGAAGGTTTTTCTCTCTTAACATAAACAGCTTCCTTCACACCCCTCTCAAACCATCTGTGCTCTCTGTCCAAAATTTGCACATTTTGGTCATCAAAAGAGTGACCCTTGTCCGTGAGGTGGAGGTGAACAGCTGAGTTTTGTCCAGAGGAGGTTGCTCTCCTGTGTTGGGACATTCTTTTGTGGATGGGTTGCTTAGTTTCTCCAATGTAGCGGTCTGGGCAGTCCTCGCTGCACTGGACTGCGTACACCACACCACTCTGTTTGTGTGTGGGGTTCTGTCCTTAGGGCGGACCAGCCTCTGTCTGAGAGTCGTGCTGTGTTTGAAAGACTGGTATAACTCCACACGCACACAGTCTGCACATTGAATTGATAAAGCCCTCTGGAGAGAGGTCGAAACGTCTTCTGTAACAAATAAAGTCCAGTTGATCTTGTATTGAACACCTTTTTTGATTTTATCATGTCCTGGACGACTGAGAATCTTCACCAGCATATTCATAATGTGTTTCTCATTCACTCAAACATTTAGTCAGTGCTTTTAATGTTGTTTTACTTTCCATCCGTTCATCCCATTTTATTCTAGTTCATTCACTGATAAGTCTGCTGCTTGTTAATAAAATGAAAAAGTATACCGTGAGACAATAGTGCTAACCCTGTATCCTTGCAAATGTCCTTAATTAAATCTAAAAAAAAAACTAAGTCTGGTCCTCTGGACATTCAAAAAAAAAAAAAGTCCAGAGGACCAGACAGTTTTTTTTTAGATTTTTCTACCTGGGCTATTGAGCATGCATCAGGGTTTCCTTAATTAAAGAATGGAATTGTTTATTCCTAATAGAAATGCATAATGATGAATACAGGAAGTGGCGCTTCTACCAACAGAAGGCGAACTGCTGTAATGTTCAAGTTAATGAGGAAAGGAGCAGATTTATGTTATGCAGAAATGAAGGCACAGCGCCTGAAAATTAGCTGCCACATCAGTGTGAGAAATGAGAATGTACTGTAGCTCCGTGCCCAGGGCTAACTACAGGCTTTCTCTTCCATGACAGAACATCACTGTCATGACAAGCGGTCTACGAAGAAAATATGTCTGGATGGTTTTTGTTAAGGGAGAGATTTGTTACAAGTTTGTGCTTCTAAATTCAAAAGGGACACATTTAAACAACTGATACTTTTGATGCTTAATATCAGCTTCCTTATAGACATAAGAAATGTGTATAATGTGTCTGGGATAGAAAAGGGGTGACAAATCAGCATTTACCCTCTTTTTTTACTGCTCAGAGGTGCAGATGTACGCATCAGACTAGATAGCATCTACACACTTTCAATCTTTACATTGTAGTCTTTTCTAGAGTGCTGTCTGGCTGGCCTGGTCATCGTCTATGAGTCTGGGGAGGCTCGTTGTCAGATGGTGAAAATTGGCGAGGTAGAGGAGGATCCCTGAGCAAAGAAAATAAATTCACCTGTTCGTTCACTCTGTGTTCAAAAGAAATGGAGCAACATGAACAGCAAGATGAGCAGCATGGTCTTTTGCTCTGTGCCACATTAATATTTATATTTCAAGTGTTTTCTTTAACAAAAGCTAAAATATAATCTTTTCAGCTCCATTCTGTGTTTGAATAAAAATACAGTTCTAGCAAAAAATATGAACGAAATGTCAAGAAAATCCCTGGAACACGACAGAACCAAGTGATAGAATGAGCCTGATCTTTGTTAAAATAAGAATAAAGCATATCTATAAGACAACAACACCACCAGGCTCAATTAAGTTTAAAGTAATTGTTATATGTAGCGTTTCAGAAGCTGTCATTGTGATTAACCTGTAGCACGGCGTGTGTAGACCTGTGGGGCATCTGTTGTACAGGATAACATAATTATGGTCAGGAAAGCCACTAAAGATGAAGCTGTTGAACTAAATGGTTTGTGAAGCTTTTTTTCACGTCTCAGAGCTCAGATAAGGCTCACTGCTTTATGTCCCTATAATCTACTCCCAACGCTTTTGTTCTCTGCTTCATTGACTTTGGGCATCGTATATTACACTAATGTTTGTCAGGAGGGCACTGCTGTTGTGCAAGCAAGGCAGTTCAACTCTCTGGAGAACACATAACGTTAGAATCAATACCTGCAGAACAATGGTCAACCCAACTCTCATCTCTTGAAAAAAACAAAAAAAACTGCTCAGGTAATTGAAAATGGCACAGATGTTCATTGATATTTCAATGGAGTCGTTCAAGATTCAGTTTGGAGTTTTCTGAAGACCTGTTTCCAGATGCTTCAAGCTCTTTGTTGTGTTGCAGTCTACTACATTTAATTATATAAATATTCTTCAGGTTGAATTAATCTGGATTTACAACACATAAAGTCAAAATTTCTTAACAAGAAAACATGCTAGATGCTTTTGATGCAGATATATTCATGCTCATGTACACATGCGCAAGGATCATGATCTTATTACTTACTTACTTAGATCCTATTACTGTTTTTCTTTTACATTTTATTGTTGGATGTAACTGGGACCCTTGAGAATGAACTTTCTTAACTGGGACCCTGTTTCGTTCCACCACATGTACCACATGTGGTGCAAAATGACAAATAAAGAACCTTGAATCCTTGATCTCAATAAATTATAACAACTTAATTCATCGTATGCACTCCCTAATAAATTATTCTCATTGGACAAAAACATCCATCCATCCACCCGCGTCTTCCTTTAAATAAAGACATTATAAGCTTGGCCTTTTTTTTATCCAACAGCATTACAAAGTGCATAAACACGATCAATCTCTGTCAGAGTTTCATAAAGCGCAGAGTATTCCTTTCAGAGTATAGTATGGGCACCGTTATTTACTACATGACCCTTTTTCAGCTGTGGCATCAATATTCACATGTGAGAGCTGAAAGTGACCCAAGGGCGAGAGTGGAGGTGCGTTTTCCACTCTGTGTCCCAAAGGAAGAACCCAGCAAAACGTCCAATTGAAGAACACAGATCTGTGTGTTGCATACCTGAACCAGTCTGTGGTGTTAAAATATCCCAGGTTTTCACAGCCCTTCCCCCTTTTATAGTTTAAAGTACATTTTAATCTTGATTCCCTACAGTTTTTTTTGTTTCTGTTTGCTTGTTTAGATGATATATAGTTGGTTCAGTCCTGCACCTGGATGTTAACTCAGGCATCACGTGCATCAGCTGTTAGCAAATCAATTTCAATTTGCACACATTAAGTTTAAGTCTGTGTTTGTCTTTTGACGATTTGATGAGTAGGTTGAAGTTGGTAAACCAAATAGGAGCATTTACAGTGAGCACATGATGTTTAGCCGTTGTTTGTTGTGTGCGTTTAGACAAAATGGTTTAATGTTACTTAACCTGACATCACCATCCTTATGCCTCCTACCCACCGCCCCCGGCGTCGGGCGGCCGAAGCGGCCGGATAACACCGGTTTACATTCAAAGTCTATGGAGGAGACGCGTGGAGTCATGCCTCCTACCCACCGCCCCCGGCGTCGGGCGGCCGAAGCGGCCGGATAACACCGGTTTACATTCAAAGTCTATGGAGGAGACGCGTGGAGTCACGGGGAACAAGGAAGCGGCGAGATTCAACTGATCGAAGCGGCGCGACGGCAGCCTGCACACGCACGCGCGCGTCGCCGTCGAGCCGCAGACGTCCCAAATGTTGATCTCTGGCGGCTCGACGCATCCGGCAAACAGTCGGGAGAGCCTCGCTATCTGATTACACAACCACAACGGGACTTTTTTCGGACTTTTTAAACTCACCGGATCCAGCCTCCAGGAATTGGAACCAAACTCCGGTAAGAAACGTGGCATTTTTACAGTTGCTGCTGACAGGCTGCTGTACTCTCCAGTGTAGATCACCCCAAACATAAAAAAAAGTTTTAATCTCATCGAAGACCGTCGGAGGTGCAGTTAAAACAACAACTGAACCCGGAAAACAAGCCAGAGACCCCTCCCTCTGCTACCCCCTAGTGTACGTCATCAGACGGTGTTCAGTGGCCAGTGGGACCGTGACCAGCGGCAAAAAGGGGGCGGCAGGCGCGTTTGCAGTTGTGCGGTGGGTAGGAGGCATTACGGGGAACAAGGAAGCGGCGAGATTCAACTGATCGAAGCGGCGCGACGGCAGCCTGCACACGCACGCGCGCGTCGCCGTCGAGCCGCAGACGTCCCAAATGTTGATCTCTGGCGGCTCGACGCATCCGGCAAACAGTCGGGAGAGCCTCGCTATCTGATTACACAACCACAACGGGACTTTTTTCGGACTTTTTAAACTCACCGGATCCAGCCTCCAGGAATTGGAACCAAACTCCGGTAAGAAACGTGGCATTTTTACAGTTGCTGCTGACAGGCTGCTGTACTCTCCAGTGTAGATCACCCCAAACATAAAAAAAAGTTTTAATCTCATCGAAGACCGTCGGAGGTGCAGTTAAAACAACAACTGAACCCGGAAAACAAGCCAGAGACCCCTCCCTCTGCTACCCCCTAGTGTACGTCATCAGACGGTGTTCAGTGGCCAGTGGGACCGTGACCAGCGGCAAAAAGGGGGCGGCAGGCGCGTTTGCAGTTGTGCGGTGGGTAGGAGGCATTAGTGCAGTCTTTGTTGCATGCACAATGTCACACACACAAACCCAAAACGTTTAAATGCAGACACCTACCGGTGTATGTGCACTGCTGAGCCCAAGTTAACTTTGTCCAATCAAACAGCTGTAGCTTCTTTTGTCTCTTTCAGAATCAGAAGAATCAGAATAAGCTTTATTATCAATGAGATACAGTGAGATTATGTTCGTGCAGTCATATGAAAGATGGGTGGGGTGCACGTTGCTGCTGCTCTTGAGAGCGCGGCCCCTTATCTATTTTCAGAATACTTTTTAGACTTAAAAGGGGAGAAGGCCATGAGGATAGAATAGTGGTATTACAAAAAAAATATATATATATATATATATATATATATATATATATATATATATATATTTTTTTTTTTTTTACACCATGTCCTTGTCAGGACTTAATTTACGACATCAAAAAACTCTACCAGCAAACACATTCATAAATACATTACATATGCATTTGACAGCAAGACGGTGAGATTTGTCCATGAAGCACTTCCAGATAGTCCATTGTCCTGATAAGATGTTGGTGGCAGCTGGCATAGCTCTGATAAGCCTTCACAGAAGTTCTCGTTGTTGTCGGCCTGCTTCGAGGCCAAAGGTTGAGTCAGATTCAGATAAGCCACAATTGTTGATTTATTTCAGGCAGACTTGTCAGCCTTGAGTCCTGCTGGTACTTTTGATCCATTAGTTTTCATTTCGGAAGGTGTGTGAATAGGAGCTTTGATACCATACCATACCATTTTATTTTATTTTATTTATAGAGCACTTAAAACAGTGACAAGGCCAACCAAAGTGTTGCACAAACAAACAAACAACAGGCAACACACACAATGAAGTACAAAAAAATAGACATAAAAACATTGGCTTTTTGTGCAAAAAAGAAGGAGGACAGGAGAGGGAAGAAAAGGTGTCGGCCTTGCACGAGAGCGAGTGAGAAAGTTATGCTAACGGTACGCTAAAATCACATTTCGGTTCGGTTCAGTTTCAAGGAGGGCTCGGTTCGGTTTATTTTTGGTACAAAACAAAAAAAGACAAAATAAAGACTTACAAAATGTTTATTTTGAAAATATGCCAAAAATAGATTTGTATAAAAATAAAAAAAAGTGACCCATTTGGATGATGTTTTAAATAAACTGCATTCTTTACAATAAATAAACGATACTAACAATAATAAAAATCTTTAATAAATACAATAACAGTCAGAACCAGAACAATAAGCAGCAACAGACTGTTTACAATCTAACTAATCAAGTTTTAAGTTTTTGTCCAAAAATACCAACTTGTCCACATTTTCTGACAAAAGCACAGATCTAGTTGCAGTGAATATATCCAGCGGTGGAGAAAATCATCTCAATAACAACAGTAGCAGCAGTGTGGCAGTATTTGTCCTCATTACTCACAACCTCTTGGACCTGCTCCCCCAGGTGGGACAGGTCCCTGGAAAACTTCAGTGTTCAGTCATCACAGACTTCTTAGCTGCAGGTGATCTGGTGGATTTCCCTGAAGAGGAAGAAGTCAACTGCTATCTCTGTCCCAGACTGGAAATAAAACACAAAGAGGTAAAAAAAAAAAAAGTTAATAAGATTATGATTTTAATTAAAAAGGATTAGTTAGATAATAATAATAAAACAACAATACCTCTTCTTGAACGGTTGTTATGAGGTGGTTGAATCTCTCGTTCATCATCATCATCAGGGCAGGACTTTAGTCAGCTCCTGGGCTTGTTGACAATATCAGTTTTAACTTTTTCATAAAGTGCTGAACTTTTTGGGTGAAGTGTTGACATGATGGATGTCTTGGCGACGCTCAAGAACTTTAAAGCTGGTGCATCAAAAACATTCAGACGTAGCTCCAGAGCTTTAAAAACTCCTATAGCTTGTGATGAAGGATGTTTAAATGCAGCTGCTGTTAGCGGTGTTTCAACAAGCTGCTTTTCTTCGTTCACGTTCGGATGACGTTGTTTCCAGCGCGTTAACGTTAGACGTGTTGCTGCTGTAGAATCTTCGTGAAACAATGTCGACACACAGATTTTGGATGTGCACTCATCTTTTAACAAGAAAGCCATATTGTTCCCAAAAAGGAGACCGCAATCGAGAAGCTAGGCTGCTAATGCTACGCGTGCTGCGCGTGCTACGCATGCTGTAAGAAAATAGCGCCGTGCTGAAACACGCCCAGGAAATTTAGTTTCGCGGTGCACATATTCTCCCGTTAATAACCTTTAGTAAGTGAAAAAATAACCGAAACGGTACGCACGAACATGCCATACCGAAACGGTTCGGTACACCCATGTGTACCGTTACATCCCTATTAGTTAGCACTTGTTACCTTTCAAAGTTTTCTCTCACTGCTTTAAGGACCATATGAAGAAGAAACATAGATTTTCTATTATAAGTTATAATCTAAAATGTTAACTTATAATTTATAAGTTAACTTTGTTCAAAGATGTGCAGCTGTTTTGATGCACAAGTCAGTTAAAAAAATAAAAATACCCTCATGCCAAACATAGTTTGTCCATTTAAACAGAAGATAGTGTGGGGAAAAAAAGACTAAATGACTGGACTTTATGAAAGAAAAACAAAGTTTAACCTGGGTTTGTTTATTGTTTATATTCAACCACATTTGTATCTGTGTAAAATCTGTTGATTTTAAACTTTTTACAACATAGAAAGTCTATGTGTATAATTTAAACTGTTTTGAAAAAGGGTTATTCAAAAGTTCTCATCCCTAATTCAAAGAAACGTCTTGGCACACTGTTTCAATACAAACTAACAGTAAAAGCTTGAAATGTTGATACAAAGGACTTCAATCATCTCTTGATCTCGTTGGCGATTCGAGTAGAAAAGAGCAGAAGACGATAGATGGATTTAGCCAAGTGTAGTGATACAAACACTGTTCTGATCTGTCATGATGAAAATAGAACTAAAGCTCACAATTTACTAATTGGTCATATTTTCAACCCGTACCTATGATCATGATCAGATATTGAACAAAACTATGAAATTACTTTTGCCTCAAAGTGGCTGAACGCGTCCTTAAGGGAGAAGAACTGAGGTGTTTGGGAGGAGGTCAGAGAGTTGCTGCTTCTCCACAACAAAATAAGCCAGCTGAGGTGGTTTGAGCATCTGGTAAGGCTGTTGTTTCGTATGAAGTGTGGAATGTGACTAAATAAAATAAATAAATAAAAGCATCATGAATTAAACAATTTGAAAGGTACATTTATTTATTTCATGGAACATTTAATTAATTAATTGTGTATTTAAAATTGTAATTGTATATTTAATTATTTAATGATTATTGAATAATTAAATTGTACATTTAATTATTATGGGTGTATTTATTTAATGTTGATGCATTCCACCGTCCATACTGTCCCTTTGATAATCTTGGATAAGCATATGAGAAAAGATGAATGGCTGTTGTGTTTCAATTATTTTAATACATATTTTTGACATGACGGGCGGCCGTGGCGTAGTGGTAATGGCAGTCGTCCCCCGATCGGAAGGTTGGAGGTTCGAATCCCAGTTCCCCACACAGTGTCGTTTTTTCCCTGGGCAAGACACTTAACCCAGAGTTGCTCCCGGTAGGACTGAATGGCGCCTTGCATGGCAGTCTGTTGCTAGTGTATGAATGGGTGGATGGTTGGTATTGTAAAGCGCTTTGGGGCCCCTCATAGGGGGCTGGAAAGTGCTATATAAATAAGCTCCATTTACCATTTAACATGATTTTCAACACAGACTGTCTTTTTTTTACTGTCAGCTCTTCTTCAAATGACTTTGTATTCATACAGATTCTTAGTTTCATTCTGCTTCGTCTTGTCTCTCTGAGACTCTTTGTATGAACCATTTGTTTTACAGTCTGAATGATTTGACCTTTCATACACAGAGAAACACTGAGCATTTTATTGTTTGTGAGTCAACAAACATTTTCATAGACATCAAAATAGACCTGGTTTACTTTTTGCATTTTTACGTTTGAAGGCAGTTCAGAATTGTTGTGGGGAGAAACTGAGCTGCAAAAGCCTTTAAGCAATATGACATCCTCACTGGGAACAAAGCAATTGATAAATGGGTAGAGCATATTTAGTAAAATAGTATTTTACATCCTTGCACAGTTTCATGTGCTTACTTATCTCTACATCTTTTTGTAGCATTCGGCTGGCAGCCTTTTAGTTTTTGAAAATACTTTGCAGTTATTATATTAACTTCACCTTTGAGCCAGTAGCTGATGAAACATTATACAATTACACATGCTAATGGAAAGACAAAATAAATGAGCATGGTGGAAGAACAACGTGACAAAGTCTAAGACAGTTGTGTATACCAGAGCAGAGCTAGTTTATTTTGTCAGTGGCTTCCAAATGAGCTCCACACTTAGAGCCCTTGGGGCCAAATTGGAGTGAAGGACATCACTGACCTCAGGGCTACAGCATGACACGCAAATCCAAAGAGAAAGAACTGACCGAGAGTTTAATGCTTTGAGCTTTCCAGAAGAAGCTGCGTATTTTCAGTAGACTGTTGTCAGTAGTTTACACAGCACGACAAATACAATCCACAAACATCTATTTTTTAATGTATGCTTTGCTTTAATCTGAGTGTACAATTACAGCAGCAAAATGCTTCTTTTACATTTTGGACACAAATGACCAAAAAACAAAAGTGCCAGAAAATTTGCCACCGAATCAAATCAGCAGAATAACATGTCAAACAGCAATGTTTATGGGTTTTATTTTAATAGTTTGTCTGGGGTAATATATTTCCATAGCACCAGTCTTAAAGCTGCAGTGTGACTGCAAATTTTTGAAGAGTCTGGTAGATTTTATTTGCATGCAGATTACATGTAAAGAGTATTAATATTTCCATATGCACTAAATCTTTAAATGTCTAGCATAAGTTCTGTTTTTCCCCCAAACTACATAACAAGGTCTGACGGACAACGCCTGATTTTTTTTTATTAGCAATTCTTTGTTATTAAATTTAATGCCTCAGTAATCAAGAAAATACTGATAGGCCTATGTTTGTGTAACCTAAAGTTTGAACTTGTGTAACCTGTGAATTTTTTATGTTCACAGGGCATCAGCATCGTGGGGCCTAGTAATGCTGAGTCCCAGCCTCAGCCTCCATGTCCAGCCATGTACCAGCTGGACGTTGTTCTTAAGAAAGGGAAAAACCTCGCCATTCGAGATCGAACAGGTAGGAGACTGGTTCAGTTTTCCATTTGCCACATAAATATAGAGGTTAATGTGGAGATACAGTCTGAAGAACTTTCTTAAACCTTAATCTATCCAGCCAAATGAAAGTGACTTTATCATTGTGTTGTATCTGCCTCTAAATTACTTTCTTTTTAAACATTGTTCTTGATGCACACAGTGCAGAAACCTGCACTAGCATATTTAAAGGACATTTATTTGCTTTTTTTACTGAAAGTTTTAGGGTTTTCCATGTTTTGTTACATTGACAACAAAAATTAAATGCCCCAATACCAAATAAGTTACGTTTAAGGCTGTGTCTACCTTCTCGCTATTACTTTAATTTTACTAAATTCCTTTGAGCATCACTGCTGTCAAAATAAAATCACTAAACATAAAAATGTAGACTAACTAGAAAACTATATGTTTAGGCTTTACAAGAGTGACTCCTCAGAGACTGAAGTTATTGATTAGTGTGTAAACCCATTTTTCTAAATGTCCCATTCTGTTATTATTTTTAAAAAAAACTTCTGTTATTACTTTTGACTTAAATTTAGCTCTTTAGTTCAGTTACTCTATTTTACACAGTATAATGGTGAAGATTCTCAGTCATCCATATCATGATAAATCCCCCCCAAAAAAGGGTTAACAAACCCCAAAACAACTGGACTTTTATTCGGAAGTTGAAGACGTTTCACTTTCCTTCCCAAAGCGTGTCCCTTATCCTTGAGATGTAGTTGGACTGCTGTCTTGTCCTGAAGAGCTAGATCTTTGGTGCTGAGTCAAGTGTCAGTGGAGAGGTTGTTTAACATCCTTTTTCAACAAAGAAGAATCCATTCCAAGGACCTGACTCAACCTTACTAGATTTATCTTCCTGGATTATTGATCATACATCAGGACAAGTGGTTGTTTAGTTTCTCCAGTTTAGAGGTCTGAACATTCATCATTGCAATGAACTGCATAAACCACACCACTCAGGTTGGGTTTGGGGATTCTGTCCTTGGGATGGACCAGCCTCTGTCTGAGGGTCCAGTAGGGTTTAAAATGTACCAGGAGGTTGTGTTTGGACAAAAACCTTGTGTTTTTCAGATACTCCTGTAACATCTGGGATGACAATATTTTTGTGTTTGCTCTTCTCCCTGTGCTGTTCTGTTGTGTGTTTCTCTTGGATTTCTTTTTTGATTTGACAAAGGCCCTGTTAGGAGAGCTTTTTGATGTGTTTATGTTCTTTTGCTTCCCTTTTGTCTTTGTGGGGACATGTTCGGTTTGGTGGTGTAAAGTTCTCATGACAGGAAGTTTGTGTTCTGGTGAGTCAGAGTCAGAGTCAGAGAATCTTTATTGTCATGTGCACCACATGTGGTACATGTGATGAAACGAGATTATGTACCAGTTACATCCAACAATAAAATGTAAGAGAAGAACAGTAATAACATCTAAGATATGAACTAAGAAAAACATCATGGGTGGTGGGAAAACAGCATAGTGGGTGGTGGGAGTCGAACAGAAGGTTCTTACTGTATGTGTGAGTAGGTTTCATGTAAATTTCAATGTTGAGGCTTCCCTCTCTTTCTGTGTATAACAAACAGCTCAGAAAGTGCAGCACATTGTTGCTGGCTTTCTCTCTGGTAAACTTGATGTTGTTGTCCACAGAGTTATCGTGTCTGATGAACACATCTACTTCATTTGCATGGACTTTGACCCAGGAGTCATCCATATATCTGAACCAGTGGCTCGGTGTTGTTCCCTTTAAGAAGCCCAGAGGTCTTTGCTCCTTTTCCTTCATGTAGCGTTTGGCCACAATCGGTGACACTGGAGATCCCATGGCACAACCATGCTTCAGTCTGTAAAAGCTGTTATTGAACTTGAAATAAGTTGTGGAAAGACAAAGGTCTGTCAGGGTACAGATCTGTTCCAGTGTTAAATTGGTCCTATTGCCAAGGTCAATATCTTGATGAAGACATTTCCAGATAGTTTCTACTGCTTCCGATGTGGATATACAAGTGAAAAGTGATGTAACATAAAAAGATACAAGTTTCGCCTGGTGCCATCTTCGAATGTTTAACTTTGTTTACAAAGTCGGTGGAGATATGTGATGTGTTGTGTTTCCCACAAGAAAAGCTAAAATACCCGCAATATGTTTTTCAGTATTATGTCACTGAGTTTACAGTACTGCTGATGATGGGTCATGGTGATGTTCCTATTTTGTGGATTTTGTGAAGTCCATATAAGCATGGATTGGTTCCCCTTAGATATAATATGTGGTAAAATGAATGATTGATTAACTTATCTTTTTCAAGTTGTTGGATTGCTTGGCTCTCTGGTACTCCTTAGATGGAGTCCCATCAGCCAACAAAGATTAATAGCACTCCTTCTTCAGCTTGACAGACTCCCTAACACAGTGTGTCCACCACAGATTTTTAGGATGGCCGCTGTGAAAAGCACTGACAACCTGGTGGCTAAAACTCAAGGCAGCCACTTCAACATCTGAGTCACAAGCCGTTTACGCATTGGCCGGCCCTCCCCGGCTCTCCCAGCTTCTAACCCGGGTTCGGCGTCTTCGCATTTACCTTTTCCGCCCGGGATCCACCCTTGTTCTGGAACCATCTTCACCGTGGTTCCATCGAGCCGAGCCCGACAGGGCTAGTTTCACGTCATGTACTGCTCTCATTTGATTCGTTGTTTGCAGCAGGGGCGGGACTCATTCAAACAACCTCAGCGCGAGGGTTGAATTTCATTCAAATTTAACTACAGAAACGAGAAACCCCTAAAACAATTGTTAGCTGAATTAGTGTTTCTGAGTTAAATTTTTGTTAATAACTGATCACAAATCAGCTTATGTTACAACGTAAATAACACGAAGCGCACACCCATTTCCGCCTTTCAGCGCGACCTGAATGTCATTAAACAGCATTAAACAATAACTAATATTGTCTAACTGTTGCGCGCAGCCAGGGTTTTAAAATATAACGAATAATCTCTAACTTTTACGTGCAGCTAAAATGTCAAGAGGAGTGATTGCTATATGGGCAAGTTGGACACCTGAAAATTCAGTCCGTCCGGATAGCTCAACGAGTTAATGCATTGTCGTTTTGACCGGGAGAAGTGGGTTCGCTTCCCGCCTGGGACAAAGTTATTTTACTTTTTTTTTCTCTTTATTCACATTTTCTTTTAAATAAAAAGGAGTTTGTTAACCAAACAAACTCCTTTTTATTTAAAAGAAAATGTGAATAAAGAGAAAAAAAAAGTAAAATAACTTTGTCCCAGGCGGGAAGCGAACCCACTTCTCCCGGTCAAAACGACAACGCATTAACTCGTTGAGCTATCCGGACTGAATTTTCAGGTGTCCAACTTGCCCATATAGCAATCACTCCTCCTGACATTTTAGCTGCACGTAAAAGTTAGAGATTATTCGTTATATTTTAAAACCCTGGCTGCGCGCAACAGTTAGACAATATTAGTTATTGTTTAATGCTGTTTAATGACATTCAGGTCGCGCTGAAAGGCGGAAATGGGTGTGCGCTTCGTGTTATTTACGTTGTAACATAAGCTGATTTGTGATCAGTTATTAACAAAAATTAAACGCAGAAACACTAATATATATATATCCAGCTAACAATTTTTTTTTTGCCGAGTCTCCTCTCTTAAAACACGAACACTCCACCCACGTGAAGAGAGCACCCCACCCACTTCCAGAGAACTGCCCACCCACTTCAAGGCGGCTTTGCGGCAAATGCGTAATGAACGCGGGTGGCCCAGAGCCACCCAGGGGAGCCCCGGGCCATTGAGGGCTGGCCAATGCGTAAACGGCTACAGAGCATGGCCCAGTTGGACTCAATGTTCCCTGCCTCAGCTGGGATGCGGTTGAAGCTCTCCCAGAGGTGTGAGTTGAAGATCTTTTTGACGGGTTCTTCTGCCAGGCGTTCCCAACAACCTTCACCACATGTTTGGGTCTGCTGGGTCTGTCTGGTATCTTCTCCTCCATCTGATCTGACTCACTACCAGGTAGTGATCAGTTGACAGCTCAGCTACTCTTTTCCCCGGAGTGTCTAAGACAAATGACCACAAATCAGATGACATGACTACAAAGTCAATCATTACTCTATGACCTAGGTCCTGGTGCCAAGTGCACTTATGGCGACCTTTATGTTTGAATATAGTGTTTGTGATGGACAAACTATGACTAGCACAGAAGTCCAACAACAGAACACCTCTTGGGTGTGGCACCTCTCACAGAGGCCGTTCCTCCCAATCATGCCCTTCCAGGTCCCACAGTCACTACCCACATGGACATTGTAGTCCCCCAGCAGAAAAAAGGAGTCTCCAAATGGTGCACCTTCCAACACCCTCACCAAGGACTTCAAGAAGGCCAGATACTTTGAACTGCCGTTCGGCACATAGGCACAAACAACAGTCAGAGCCCATCCCCCCACCCAAAGGCGCAGGGAAGCTACCCTCTCATCTACAAGGGAAAACTCCAACACACAGGCATCAAATTGGTGGGCTAATGCCCCTTTTCCACTCGCTCGGTGCAGATCGGATCAGTTTGGTTCAGTTCGGATCGGCTCACATTAGTTGTGTTTCCATTAAACTTATGGACCCCTTCTGTGGGCGGTGTCTAGAATCCTACTCGTCTTAACACATGGTGGCGGTAGTGTTCCCTTAAGCTATTTACTTTACACCACTACACGTTAGAAGAAGAACACCCTGCAGGACTTCGTCTCACCAACTGTTGACAGTAATGTCCCTTGAGCTATTTACTTGCTATAA
>JBBPBX010014263.1:24958-40258 GCA_038048925.1 Garcialebias charrua
CGGTTATTGCACGCTTTCGACGAATTTGACCCTGCCAAGAAAAGCGTCCAGAATTCTGGTGCGGTGCGGTTCGTAAATCTGGTGGAAATGGCGTCCAGCTCGTTTCTGGCATGCATATATTATGCAATAACCGACCCGCGCCAGCAAGTGGAAAAGGGGCATAAGAGTATACCCGCACCAGCTCAGGCCCCATGGGTAGAGACCCAGTCACCAGGTGCTTGCTGACAAGCCCCTCGCCCAAGCCTGGCTCCAGGGTGGGACCCCAGTAACCCACGTCTGGGCGAGGGACGCCAAGTTCTTTGTTGTATTTTGTCCATACAAGTCTTCTGAATCACTCTGGTCTGTCATCTAGAACCAATATGCCTTTGGAGACCCTACATGGGGCAATTAATTGTGAGTGATCATTCAGGTGCTCAAACTCCCCCACCACGATAAAGTGGTGATTCAAGGGGGAGCTGACGCCAGCATTAAAATCTTAATTATTACATTCACTGTATGTACTTATGAGTATAATAACAAATACATTTTCTGTTCTGGACTTTATATGCAGGACTAATGTCTTTCAGTGTTCTAAGGCAAGCTAGCTACTGTATTCTATATATTTTCACCAAATCTGAATGAACAGCTACTGATGACAAAGTCTCATTAGTGGCTGCTACAGTTACCTTGACAACAGATCAGTTTGAGCCACCTGCTCACTTTTCCTCAGTACCTGTCTGCTTGTAATGAGCCTGGAGGTACAGAGCTCACCTATCCCGTTGTGAACCCATCAGAACAGCTCATTATAGGGAGAAGGACAGATAGAAACAAAGGGCAATATTAGAAAGGTAGTTCACTAGATTTTCTTATTGTCTGAGTAGCATGACTTATCAGTTTGTTACATTTTGTCATTGACTGAATAGAGCAAACTATTTTCATTTGAATAAGGACATCATTTGAGCTAAATCTTGTAAACTGGTATCAGCAGAATGTCTAATAATAATAATAATGAATTCAATTTATAACGCACTTTTCATTAATGAAAATCTCAAAGTGCTACAAAGTGCAACATAATTAAATGTCAATAAAACAAGTAATAAAACAAGTAAAATCAATATCAACTAAGATCAAAAGTAGAATCATGAGGAGGTAGAGTATGCTCGGTTGAAAAGAAAGGTCTGGCCTAATATTGTGATATTGTAGGGCTGTTCTGCTGTATCAAGTGGGTAAACTGGAGACAACAGGTAGACTTTCTCCTTTATAGTAAGCTCATTTTTGAGTCTTGTAGACCAGAAAACAGTTGTACAGTATTACCAAATAATATAGTTGTCAAGAATGTAACCTGTTGATGCTATTATCTGTTATAGTTAGACTGTTCCATTTGGGTTTTAAACTAAGTATTTGATAATAACTTCAAACAATGTGTCTTGTAATGTTGCACATAATCTTTAGGATATAAGAAGTAAGGCACATTCTGTCAAACACTGATTATACTATTGACCTAAAACAATATGGGTGCAATAAGAGCGACTACAAATGCTTTGGTCAATTATATATTCACATAACTGACAAAAAAAATTCAGATAACTGAAAATGACACAAGCCAATTATTGTTTTGTTAAAACAATGGGGGCGGGGAAGTACATTTGTCTTTTCAAATGTTTATTTTACTTTCATTTTATTTTATTTTTTATTATTTTTTACTTCTACTTTAAAAAATAAATAAATGTAACTAGACTTTGTGATATTATTTAGAATGCAAACAACAGAAAGTGACTCATTAAAAATCCAGTAATCTACAGAAGCAGAGTGCACCTCATAGTCTTAACCCTGGAAAGTATCTGGAAACTAAAACAGACTACTGTAACTAATTTCCCTCTTTGTGTTTTTATGCTGCAGCTCAACAAATAAAAGCTGTTGCTACCGGCACTTTGAATTGCATGTAATCCTTTATCAGCGATATCCTGTTATGTCCCTTGAGCCCAGTCTTGTCTTAGCTGTCATACTTCGGATGAAATCACATTACCCTCTGTCTGCCCTGAGTAAAGTACCCCAGGTGAATCTTGTCAGTAGTTTGAGGCATGACAGAGTTTCTCCCTTTTTCAGTTTTGATGTACATGAAAGAAAATATTTGTTTTGACTGTTAAAACTGAGTTATTCCCCAGTCAGTGTGATTATAATGCAGAAGGTTGGCAGTCAGGATTAATACAGAGTATTTGATAAAACAATGGAAAAGGTGAGATTTATCAAATAGGGCAATTGAGCATTTAATTCATATCATATTTATCTTTAGTTGGAAACAATGCAGGTGGCAACTAATCAAGCAATCCAAGACAAATGAAAGTGTACACAGTAGTCCCTTGTTCCCTTTCAGTTGGTCTCTCGGTGCAACATACTTGCTATGGGAATTGCGCCCCCGTGCGATTACCTGAAGGAATATACTCACGCCTTTACGGCTAGGGGCGTCACCGCCGCACCATAGGCCCCGCCCTCTGGGTACTTAACACTAGGAATACCAAACATATGTACTTGTACATATTTTACATATAGCTCCCATGGGAGACTGTAAAATGACAGATTGAGGAATTTGCATTCAATTAGGTTTGTGTGACCCCCTGGGGCTGAAGTCTTTTGTGTGCTCAAAACATCCCCCCAGTAGCCAAAACAAAACATCTCCCCATATTCCAACAACAACATTCCTTCTGCAGGTTCAAAGTGCAGCTTTTTACAACACAGACCAAACNTAGCAGAAAGAAGAATAAATCTTATTATATCTGCCCCTTACTTCCAACAATCAGATTAAACAACAATAATCAACCATGTAAACAATAATAATCTTCAACCAACTTTTTTCCAACAATCAGATTAAACAATAATAATCTTCAACCAACAGTACAAAATGACTAACTCTTTCTAATTTTCTAACTAATACAATACACATTACGCTATTTCATATATTTTTTTAACACATTTGTTTTGATCATTTTCTTAAATGTAAACATTGACTTGGCATTTTTAACTACATTCTCCAAGCCATTCCATAATCTAATTCCCTGGATTGAGGTAGAACGTCCCTTCAAACTAGTTCTGAATTGTGGTTTTTGAATTGTGGCTCTGTCCATGCTGTCTGCAGGGGCCCACGGTGACACCCACACCCAGCTGTTTTCAAGCTTGGGTTACAGCACCCTGGACCAGATGCAAGTCAATGAAGCCTACAAGTATGCTCTTCAGTAAATTTAAATCCACTTTGATTTGTTCAAGAACCCATGGTGGGATGTGTTGAGTGGGTTTTGTTACATAAGGATGGATAAAATCCAACAGACCAACACAGAAAAGGAAGAGTGATTGATGTTAATTATTGTCAGCTGTGAGCTCCTGTATAAAAAGGCAAGTCTGACAATCTTCTGTTGTCATTGCAAAGAGGTGTGGGGGAAGAAAAAACGGTAGGGAAATTGTTTACTGTGTCACAATATTTTCAGCAGTTTTAAAAGCTTTTGGACATAAATCTCAGAAGACCTGAATTTTGATATTCTATATATGAATTTTGATATTCTATACTGTATATTTAATTTAAAGAAATGTTAATGTTAACTCTTACTTGCATCTGAGATATTTGGATTGTTTGCAAAGTCCTACATTAAACCTGCTACTTTCATGAACAGGCATTGAAGATGTATCGTGTCTCTGCAAGTCGTGCTTTAGCAGCCCTGCTGCTGGTTGTAGTTTGGGCAGAGCCCAATCATGGTTCTGAACAAAGCCACAGGGGTGAAATGGCCTGGCAAGTTCTGGCCCCTCATAATGCTGAATTTGCCATTTCCCTTGAGCGACATCTGAAAGCCAAGGCTGCTGCTGGGAAGAACGTCTTCTTCTCACCGCTGGGCATCTCCACCGCTCTGTCCATGCTGTCTGCAGGGGCCCACGGTGACACCCACACCCAGCTGTTTTCAAGCTTGGGGTACAGCACCCTGGACCAGATGCAAGTCAATGAAGCCTACAAGTATGCTCTCCAAATGCTCAACAACCAGGAGAATGTGCAGTTGGAAGTCGGTAACTCTGTTGCTGTACGCACTGGCTTCAATCCTCTACCAGCTTTCCTGAATGATATTAAACAGTACTTCATGGGAGAGGTCTTCAAAGTGGACTTTGAAAATCCATCTAAGGCAGAAGCACAGATTAACAATGCATTTGGATATTTAAAGGTAATGCATTATTTTGAGCCCTATACATAACTGATAAAATATTATAGTCTACCAAATCATGGAACTTCAATAACTTCAGTTGATAAAATAATGTACTTGATGGATGACAGTAATGTTTTCTAGTGATAATTCTTACAGCTCTTTTCTGTAATACAAAAATAGGCTTTGTGATTGTTTTACACGCATTCCCCCAAACATCAATACAATAGATTAAGTGTGGAACAATGATTGTGTTATACAACAAATACAGAGCTTTATCATTCAATAGGTCTCTGACTTTGTACAGTACTGCAATCGATTTAGCTATTTTTATTCTTACAGAATTTATGTGTTGTTTCCATGTCAGTTTGTCATCAATGATAACACCCAAAAACTTCACCTCACTCACTCTACAAATCTCAACATCCTCAATTTTGAGTGGAACATCAACAGTTTTCTTTTTATTACCGAATATCATGTAATTAGTTTTTTCTAGATTTAATGATAATTTATTTATTTTAAACCAAGTTTGTATCTTGACAAATTCTGTCTTTATCAATTCTAACATTTGTTCTATATCTTCACCTGAACAGAAAAAAGTGGTATCATCAGCGAAAAGTACACATTTAAGGAGTCCTGACACATTTACCAAGTCATTCACATATAAAATAAAAAGCTTTGGTCCAAGTACAGAGCCTTGGGGAACTCCACATGTGATATTACAGAGGTCAGATCTTACATCATTTATTTGTACAAATTGTTTCCTATTTTTTAAGTAGCTAGATACCCACTGTAATGCTGGTCCTCTAATACCATATTTGTTCAGTTTTTCAAGGAGAATGGTGTGATCAATAGTATCGAATGCTTTTTTTTAAATCAACAAAGATACTGATACAATGTTGTTTTTGATCGACAGCAGTAGTTATTTGTTCCATTAATGCCACACACAACGACGCAAGCTCTTCGACAACGTTGCAGAAAAGCAGAGCGAATATGGAAGCACGACCGGCTTCATGTATCTCAGGGAATACTGAGAGACTGTCTCTGTGATTATCAAAATGCTGTGAAGCAGGCCAAGTCACAGTACCTCTCCAATTTAATCTCCACCAGCTCCAACCGGCCGAGGACGCTTTTCAGCACACTCCAGTCTGTTATCAATCCATCTGTCAATGTTCTGAAAACTGCCACACAGTCTACCTGCGATGACTTTCAGAGCTATTTTGTCAACAAAATAGACTCTATCAGGCAGAACATTGTCAGTTCATCCAACACCATCCAGTCTTGTGCGTCTGCAATAACCACAGCTGTTTTTGACCAATTTGACCTGGTTTCACTCCCTCACCTCACCAAGGTGGTTCAGCAGATGAAACCAACTAACTGTTCTCTGGACATCATTCCCTCTAAAATGTTCAAACAATCCTTTGATGTAATTGGTCCTTGTGTTTTGTCATTTATTAACAGCTGTCTATCTTCAGGTTTTGTGCCATCTGCTTTCAAACACGCTGTGGTCAGGCCTCTTCTCAAAAAACCAGGCCTAGATCCTACAGCTCTCTCTAATTTCAGACCAGTTTCCCATCTGTCATTTCTATCAAAGGTCCTAGAAAAGATTGTTTTTATTCAACTTCAATCTTTTCTAGAGCTCAACAACCTGTTTGAAAAATTTCAGTCAGGTTTTCGAGCTCGTCACAGCACTGAATCTGCACTGCTCAAAGTACAGAATGACATTCTTCTGTCCCTGGATGCAAAAAACCCTGCTCTGCTGGTGATGTTAGACCTCTCAGCAGCTTTTGACACCGTCGACCATCAGGTACTAATCAACCGCTTGTCTCAGCAGGTTGGCCTCCAGGGAGCTGTGCTTGAGTGGTTCAAATCTTACCTGTCTGGGAGAACTTTTTCTGTCATGATAGGCGATCTGTCCTCCTCTTCATCAACCCCTCTGACCTCTGGCGTACCACAGGGATCTATTCTAGGGCCAGTCCTCTTCTCTCTTTACATGCTGCCATTAGGATCAATCATTGCACGTCATAACCTGTCTTTTCACATGTATGCAGACGATTTACAAATCTATCTGCCAGTCACTCCCAACCCCTCACCCAGTTCAAACACTCTTGTCAACTGCTTAAATGACATTAAGCACTGGCTCTCTCAAAACTTCCTCCACCTAAACACAGATAAAACTGAATGCATTTTATTTGGTGCACCTGATGACACCAGCAACATCCTTCCCAGTCCCAGTGTTGGTTTTCCCCTCCCCCACTTCAACCCGGTGGTCAGAAATCTTGGAGTGCAGCTTGACTCCAACTTAAAGTTTGATAAACAGATCAGTTCTGTTGTCAAGACCAGCTTTTTCCAGCTCCGTCTGCTCTCCAAAGTCAAGTCATTTCTCAGCCGTGGTGATCTGGAGAAGGCCATCCATGCCTTTGTGACCTCCAGACTTGACTATTGTAATGCTTTGTATGTTGGTATTAATCAATCCTCCATCTCCCGTTTACAGCTTGTACAGAACTCTGCCGCGCGCTTTTTGACCAACACACGAAAATATGAACACATCACTCCTGTCCTGTCCTCTCTACACTGGCTCCCGGTTCAGTTCAGGATACAGTTCAAGCTGCTCCTGTTTGTTTTCAAAGCTCTGAATGGACTTGCTCCTCTGTACATCTCAGAACTTTTGAAAGCCCATCAGCCCGGCAGAGCTTTACGATCTGCCAGTCAACACCTGCTGGAGGTGCCTCGCTCAAGGTACAAACAATGGGGAGACCGGTCATTTTCTGTTGCCGGCCCAAAAGCCTGGAACAGCCTCCCCCTTGAGCTGCGTGCCACCTCTGATCTGACTCTGTTCAAAACCAGACTGAAGACCCACTTGTTCAAAAAAGCTTTCAGTGTGTAACTTTTATTACTTGTGTTATTTTAGTATGTAGCATTTTTTATTTCCATTGCCTTCTTTTATTGCTGTTGTTTCTTATTCTATTTTCATTGATTTATTGTTCCAGTTTATTCATCTTTTTATCCTGTTAAGCACCTTGGTCAATGCAAGGCATTGTAGGAAGGTGCTATACAAATAAAGTTTATTATTATTATTACTGAAAATGCGGCCCATGCAGCTATGGCTAAACCAACGAATATAGCCTGATCTGCCTAATCAGGCAGAGAAGGTTAGGATAGATCCAGAGTGCCTGGAGGCCTTGGAACCCTGGAGAGATTTGTCCGTTTTCACGGAAGGAGTCTCAATGGGAAGGATGTCCTCTCGTGTGGTCATCACGACGGACGACTCAAAAACAGGATGGGGGGCAATCTGTAGAAATCAGAATGCCCGTGGCCTTTGGAATGAACAGGAAGCAAGATTGCATATCTGCCTAATCAGGCAGAGAAGGTTAGGATAGATCCAGAGTGCCTGGAGGCCTTGGAACCCTGGAGAGATTTGTCCGTTTTCACGGAAGGAGTCTCAATGGGAAGGATGTCCTCTCGTGTGGTCATCACGACGGACGACTCAAAAACAGGATGGGGGGCAATCTGTAGAAATCAGAATGCCCGTGGCCTTTGGAATGAACAGGAAGCAAGATTGCATATCAACTTCCTGGAGTTGTCGGCCATATTCCTGTCATTAAAATACTTCTTCAACAAAGGTCTGATTGCTGGACAACACATCCTGGTGAAATCTGATAACAGGACCACAGTGTCCTTAATCAACAGGGAGGGAGGGACAAGGTCCCGGGCTCTCCTAGGACTGGCGCAGGGGATGCTCACATGGTGTGCTCCAAGAATCTTGTCACTTAGGGCGACTCATGTCCCTGGTGAACTAAATTATGGAGTGGATGCCCTCTCAAGAGGACCTCTTTTGGCGTCAGAATGGAGCCTGAACCCACGGATTGTGGAACAGGTCTGGTCACCATTTGGGAAAGCCTCTGTGGACCTGTTCGCTTGCAGGGCTAGCTCACACTGTGACCTTTATTTCTCCTTGAGGGAAGCAGACGCTCCATTGGGTATGGATGCTCTGGCACATGATTGCCCGCAGGGGTGCTCTACTATCCCTTTCCACCTGTCCCTCTGATCGTGGCGACATTGGAACGGGTACGTCAGGGAACTCTCTCCTTGATTCTCATAGTCCCCAGGTGGCCACAGAAAACGTGGTTCCCGGAGCTGATTTCAAATACCATGGCAATTGCCTTCTCACAGGGACCTGCTGACTCAGGCGCGTGGACAGCTTTTACACCCACGTCCAGAGTTATGGTAACTTTCAGCTTGGCCTTTGAAGGGATCTGGCTGAGAGCCTAAGGCTTTGGTTGCTTTGTCCCAAAATAAACAAACAACAACAACAACAACAACATTAAGAACAAAGTTAACAAGGACCTGAGAGGTTACCCTGTGCTTGGCTTGGGTTTTCTACCTCCACATCTGTCACCCAATTTCTTGTGATGTGGTGGGTCCATTTTTCCTCCTGTTTCTCAGGGTGTTCCAATGGGAAAAGGAGATAAGTATTCACACTGATGGAGCACGCTTAAGCTGTCTCTAGTTGGTGTGTATATATATATATATGCCCAATAGAAACATCACGTTGGTGTTTTTTACATTTGGCATTTTTTCCTCTTAGCATGTGCTCTCTGCATTCCCTGCAGAAGGTAGCTGGGAGATGCCTGTCTTTAGGACGGATGTTTTCACATGCACTTTGCTATCCGTCCTGAGCATTTCAAGGGCGTGAATGGATTACGTTTCCATAGCAAGTATGTTGCACTGAGAGACTTGACTGAAAGGGAACTGAAAGTTATGCACCATAACTCATGTTCCCTGAAGGAAGGTAACGAGGTGCAACATATCTGGCCCTTTTCAATGCTGAAAGCTCGGTGAAGTGCAATTTTGGAGAAAGATGGAGGGGCGCAAGCCGCTTAAGTACCCAGAGGGCGGGGCCTCTGGTGCGGCGGTGATGCCCCTAGCCGTAAAGGCGTGAGTATATTCCTTCAGGTAATCGCGCGGGGGCGCAATTCCCATAGCAAGTATGTTGCACCTCGTTCCCTTCCTTCAGGGAACATGAGTTATGGTGCATAACTTTCAGGTTGTGCTGCAGCATGTAGTAAAGAGGTGTTTTGGAGAAGGGCATGGATGCACGACTGTTGACTCAATTTTGCAGAGGATGTTGGGACAACAATCTAATATCAGAACTTCAACTTAAACAGAGAAAGAGTAACCCACCTTCGTTTGCTGAGTTCTTGTTGTTACTTAGAACTGAAGAGGACAGGGAAGCAGCAAAAACCCTGAGGATGAAGCACCATTTGGCACCCACTAAACAGAAGGTTGCATCTCAGGTCCAGTTTGTACATACTGATCAGGAAACTAACCTGTGTACTGCTCTAAACAACATGACTAAACAGCTTTCACAACAGATGGCAGCGATACAGCAGCAGCTCACTGCTTTAACCGTAGGTCAAATTGGCACCAGGTTATCTTTTGCTGTAAAATCTGCTCCATTTTTTGCTGAAAAACCTACTTCAAAGCCTAATGTGAAAAACACTGTTAAAGGTGTAAAATTCAGCATTTCTAGCTCTAAACCTGGGTTTTGTTTCCGTTGTGGAGAGGATGGCCATGTTAGGCCTCAATGTGATAATGAGCCCAATCCAGCATTGGTCAGTGCAAAGCGGAAAATATTTTATGATAAACAGAAGAGACAGAGACTAAATCCCTCTTCTTCAGCACATTTAAACTAGTTCCTGTTGAGGGGCAAACAGGAGCTGAGCTGGGCCAATCTTGTCCCGCAAAGAGAGTCTTAAGTGTGCAAAGTTGCAGACAAAAACCAAAACTAACTTGCCAAAGGGGTTAATCGGATCCAGATGTACAGCAGAAGTCAACATTGCTGGCTACAACTCTCTATGTCTTCTGGATATCGGCTCTCAGGTCACTACAATTCCAGTTTCTTTCTTCTCACTCTTTATGTTCTCCTTTCTTTTCCTCTGATGCCTTGTCTTTAACAGACAAGGCTTGGTGGTAGAGAAGCCCCCATCTTCTCAACCGCCTTATCCGCACTCTCAGCATCACCTGATTTCTCTCGGATTTTCCTGACCACCTCCTTGCACTCATCAAACTTCATTTTGAACTTCAAAGCATTTTCTGCATTTAAAAAGCGTATTGCCAGGATTTCCTGTGTTAGATATTTATGTAGACTAGTCCTGGGGTTTTGATCTACTCAGAGACGGGAACATAATGAAATTATGACCTGGTTCTGACTGGGTTAAACTGGACCAGCCGCTCTAAAGAGTCTCCCATGGATTCCATATCTGTCAAGGAATAGAGTTTATTTTGCTTGCTACATTACGTAGAAAGGCTGTAATGCACGGTCCCATGTTTTCCACATGCATCAATCCTCATAAGATCCATTGAGATCACACTTAGTCACGCCCCCTCATACACAGGTGAGGAAGAGCTCCCCTTCTGCAAAGGGTGGGGCCTAGACCCTATAAATTAGTAATGACACAGGACATCTCTCTCTCTCTCTTCCGGATGCTGATCATAGCAGAGAGCCAGCGCTGTACACTGTAACCTTTTCCTGCCTTTACTTTAATACAATTTATAAAACTTAATTCAGGTTTCCTTGATTTATTTAGTATGTTGCCACTTCTGAGGGAGACCCGAACAGGGGGAGGGGGATGTGTGGAGATGGAAGCGGGTCTCCGGGGCCTGCACCCAGCTCCTCAACGCAACACCTGTTTGGGACCAAGGGCGTAGATTTCATCTCATTATTGGGGGGGACCATAAACAGGGAAATTTTTTAAGAGCAATTTTGGGGGGGTCGGCAAAGTTACAGTGAAATGTAATGCAAAATGTACAGAGGGAAGTTTATCCAAACTGCATGCATATACTATGCAGAATAATCAACAATAATATTGATTTAAATGGCATGTATTTTATTTAGTAGTCTTAATACTACTATTAATCAGTACAACAGTGATACTCATTACTCTTGTTAAAAAATGTAATGTGTTCAATCTGCAGTACAATAGACGACAAATAATGACAAGTGGCAAAATGAGAATTTTGCAAAATAGGTCCCCTCTAAATATTGTTTAAATTTCAGTTTGGCTTGTATTCATAGATTGCTGTGGTCAGTGTCACTGATAATCTGGTACAACATCTTCCCAAAATCTTAATGCTTAAAAAGAAAACAGTTTTCAAGGAGAAGAAATACTTTAATGCAGGGGTCACCAAACTTTTTGAGACTGAGAGCTACTTCAGTGGAACCAAGAGGCACAAAGGTCCACTTGTTCGTTCCAAACAAATTTGCATGGTTCAACTTTAATCATAGTATTAATAATAATACATTTACATACATGTGAATATATGACTGCCTGATCACATCTGATCTGGTCTGTATTATTAAAGACTCCACACAATGCTTTAGCTTGGTAAATATGATCAATTATTATTGATAATTACCAGTAGTGATTAGAACTCTCAATCAAGAACTTGAGTCCTCAGTTTGAATAATGTTTTGGTTCTTCTGTGCAAATGTAAATTGTTCTTAGCTTTGACTGGGAGTGTGGATGGTTGTTTGTCTCTTTGTCTGTCTCTGTGATGGACTGGAGACCTGTCTTGGGTGTCCCTGCCTTCACCCAAAAGCAGCTGAGATTGGTTCCAGTCCTAAACAAGGGGGCATAATGGATTACTTATTAACTGATATTTAAACATAAACACTATTTCTTTTATGTTAAACTCAGTTTGTAACATTTGAAATTCGTTGTATTTTATAAATATTTTATTAACTGTTTTGTAGAAATGAACACGTTTGTAACATTCATTCAAAATATGCCTTAACAAATCTGTAGCATTTTTAAGAACCTATTAAGAATAAAATGTTCCGGGACTTCCGGCTGAATGGCGGTGGGATAAGTTGTGTTTAGGTGCGCTCCTGCGGAACTGGCCTGTTTTCCAACTAATGCCTGGCACTTCCGATTTTGACCGCAAACAATAGACAACTTACACATTCTACGCATATCTCCTGTTCGATCGCCAAAATGCCACCAAAGTCTGCTAAAGGAGCTAAAGGAGTAAGTTCGATCGAAGCTCACCTGTGGCCTGCTACTCGTGGCGGAACCTCGAGCTGTCCTGGGTCACCTCCTCCGTCTGATGCAGCAGCTACCGCTACAGTTTGTGACGTCGGCAGCCTCAAACAGGAGCTGCTGGTGGCTCTCCGAGAGGACTTTACTGCTATAATTAAAGCAGAATTCCAAGCCGCTCTGGGTGAAAGTCTCTCGTCGATCAACGCCGAGCTGTCCGCCTTCAAAAAGGAGCTATCATCGGGGCTAGCTGCAGTGCAGGAGAACTTCACGGGGCTAAAGCTAACGGTAGCAGAGGTGGAGAAGTCAGTCTCTACCTGCACAGATGACATCGTTAGCCTCCAGAAAAAAGTCGAGAGCCTCACGAAGACGGTGGCACAGCTGGAGGATAAATGTGACGATTTGGAATCCCGGTCCCGACGTCAGAACATCCGGATTATCGGTGTCCCGGAGGATGACCCTTCATCGGCTACAACGGCTGCGGTCTCCCGGATGCTAAAGGAGGCCTTCGGCTTCGAGGAGGACCCGCTGCTGGATCACGCTCACCGCATCCCAGTACCCAAACCGAAAGCAGGCGAGCGGCCCCGTCCAATTGTGGCTAAGCTACACTACCACACGGACTGTGTGAAAATCCTGGCGAAGGCGAAGGAGCAGCAGCAGGTCAAAGTGAACGGTACAAATATCTTTGTGTTCCCCGACTACACTGCCAGAACGGCTCGCGCGCGGGCCGCCTTCACTGAGTGTCGCCGCAAGCTTCGCGGCGTCCAGGGGGTTCGGTTCGGCCTGCTCCACCCGGCCCGGCTGAAGATCACGCATGAGGGAACCACACGAGTGTTCACGTCCCCTGAAGAGGCGAGTGTGTACATCGAGTCGATTGCAAAATGAGAAATATAATTAGTGTACTTTGTTTTACACTCAGGGAATGTCAGTATTATTAGTCATTATTATTATTATTATTATTCATGTTTAAAAATATAATCAGAGTGCTCTGTTTACACTCACGGATTTAATGGGTAGAAATAATAATCAGTGTGCCTTTTCTTTCATACTCAGGGAACGTTATTATTATTAGTTATTATTATTATTATTATTATTATTATTATTCATGTTTAAAAATATAATCAGAGTGCTCTGTTTACACTCACGGATTTAATGGGTAGAAATAATAATCAGTGTGCTTTTTCTTTCATACCCAGAGAACGTTAGTATTATTAGTTATTAGTTAGTCATTCGTGTTTAAAAACATAATTAGAGTGCTTTGTTTACATTCACGGATTTAATGTTTAGAAATATAATTAGCCAGCTTTTTTTTCTTTCTTCTTTTATTTTTATTTTTATTTTTTTCATAGTCGGGGAACGTTAGTATTATTAGTTATTATTACTATTCATGCTTAGAAATATAATTAGGGTGTTTTGTTGCAGATACAAAATATCAATAATGTAATATAATAAACAGTGACATTTTTTAATTAACCATGTGACATAAGTATTGATCCTCAACATTTTTTATAATAATAATTTAAAGCCCTTAAAACAACCACAGCTGCAACAAAGTGCTACACATATGAAATCATTTTAACTAATCATCACATCTTCTCTACTCTTTTTTAATTAATTATCTTTCACATATTTTATCATTACTTCTTTCAAGAGCTCCACACCTGAAAATATGATGAATGTGAATCCATCCTGCTCAAAGCTGCGCTGACATTCTACTGTCTGTTGCAGAGCCACCAGGGAGCTAGTTAGCATTGAAGCTAGTGTGTTAGCTGATGAAGTGACGCTCCAAAGTGTTTTTCTGCCACTAATGATGCACAGACACACTTGTCTTTCAACACTGTGAAAGACCTTTTCCTCCCAGTCACTGTCACCTATGTTTTAAGTAGCTACTTACTGGAAGTTAGTACTTTGTGCAGCAGCTCACTCCCCACCAGCGGCTCCGCGAGCCTGTGACCTCCGCTGCTGTTGTTGTTCCTTGTAAACATTGGACTAAACCATTTGCCAACAGAGAAGGGGGGGTGGGCAAAATTTCCTTCTTTTTTTTTTAGAATAATGGCGGATTTCTCTCTTTTTTTGCCTTTTTATATTTATATTGTTTAAAGACACGATTTCCTTTATTGAATTATTGGGGGGGACAGATCTATATTTCCCCAAGATTGGGGGGGTCCGGACCCCCCCGACCCCCCCAGGATCTACGCCTATGTTTGGGACACTCGTCAGCATAATCTGCTAATGTGTTCCACACAAATGATCTTTCGCTGCCAGCGTTGGGCTTCAGCTCAATATGTGTTTAAGATAATGAGATAAATGCTGTAACCTTTATTTTGTCTTAAAGATTTGATTGTGGATAATATTGCATTTATTTAATAATAATAATAATAACTTTTATTTATAACGCACTTTACATCAAACAGATCTCAAAGTGCTACAATGAAAAATAAAATCAAGATAAAAATCAATCATAAATGCAACAAAGAAGAGGAACAACCAAGAGGATGGAGCCTCACAGATGATTGCATCAAAAATTTAAAATTCACAAAATGCAGATAAAATACTCAAAAAACTGGGTGCAATAAAAAACAAAAGCACAATTAATTATTTAAAAAACTGGATAAAAAGAAAGGTTTTAAGACCTTTTTTAAAACATGTCACGGTCTGTGGGGCCCTCAGATATGAGGGCAGGGCGTTCCACAGCCGAGGGGCAGCGCAGGAGAAAGCCCGGTCTCCCATTGTGCGAGACCGAGACCTGGGAGTGAGAAGAAGATGGGTGTTGGAAGAGCGGAGAGTGCGGGAAGGACAGTGAGGGGTGAGAAGTTCTTTTAAATAGGATGGTGCATTACCGTACAGGCACTGGAAGGTGAGCAGATAAATTTTGTATGTGATCCGGGCAGAAACAGGAAGCCAGTGTAGTGAACGCAGTACAGGAGTGATGTGTTCATACTTACGCACTCTCATCAGGACCCTGGCAGCGCTGTTTTGGACATACTGTAGTTTTTGTATGTTCTTGCCAGGAATCCCGAAGAGAAGTGCATTGCAGTAATCCAGTCTGGAGGAGACAAAGGCATGGACGAGCTTTTCTGCATCAGTGAGGGACAGTGTAGACC
>JBBPBX010014264.1:18027-31617 GCA_038048925.1 Garcialebias charrua
AAAAAATAAAAATACTGTATATACTGTATATTTTTAATAAATAGATAAATGTACAGTACTGTACAGTCACCAAGCACTTAGCCTATCCTAACACAGTTTTTAAAGATGAAGGAGTCAGTTGAATTGTCTCCCTCCTCCCTGCAGGCTCCATTCCCATAAAGGGAGCTAGCTCCCTTTATGTGAAAGGGAGACAATTCAACTCATTCCTTCATCTTTAAAAACTGTGTTAGGATAGGCTAAGTGCTTGGTGACTGTCCAGTACTGTACATGTATTCATTTATAAAAATAAAAAAATGTTTAAAAAAAATAATGTTTTTATTTTTTTTATACTATGTGATCCTACTTACAAATTTTTGACATACGAGCGCCCCCTAGGGACGGAACTCACTCGTAAGTCGGGGACTACCTGTATATGCTAGTATGTATTAAATTTGGACAGAGAGTACTATTAAAAATGTAAAATGTACAATTAGAAAATGTAAAAACATACTAAGTAAGCATGTATTTTGCCTGTTAGGGCATTAGGAGATAAGGTTTTCCCTAAAGACATGAGACTTCATGAAATTTTATGAAAGTAGGAGTGCTTCCCTGCATCAATAGTGTTAAACCAAAGATGAGTAGTCTGGACTAAAACTACCTGCAGTAGTAAACAGTACTAAACCCTGTTCATGAGAAGACTACACAATACTTTGATACAGATCCTGAAGTCACTTTGTGATCAAACATCACTGCCTTTGGCCCCGTTCAGACCTGCCACTAACATCTGTCCTGGGTGACCTGATCCCAGTTGCACAGTGCTAAATAAAGCTGTGAACACTCAGAACCAGTTTAGGATGGATTTTCTCATTTCTCATTCCATCACGAAATGGTCAAATCTGCTGGATTTAAATTGTTTCGCTTTGACTTCTTCCAAACCGTCTCGTGCGCTATGAAAATAAATTGTAAATAAATCGAATTTTAGCTCAAAAATCTCATACAGCTAAATGTTTGTAAATGTCCACCCAGTAATTACTTTCTGTAAGTTTCAACAAAATATGTCCTGTCGTTCATGAGCTATTTGCAAAATAGTACCCGTTAAAAACACGGAGCTACAAGCTAACCTTAGCTAAACAACTAAGCTAACCGCAACACATTTATGGTTATAAAACATCGAATTTTATCTCAAACATCTAATAAAGCTACCGGTATTCAGTTTTAAATGTCCATACAGTAGGCATGTAACGAGATCTCGTTGTACGAGATCTCGCGATATCTCTCGTTGAGAGGTAACGTTGTCTCGCGAGACGCTAATGCTAGCGCTAGCAGAGCCCCTAGCAAGTCAGCGTCACGGACAGCATGGCTTCGCCGGATGAAGTTGCTATAGAAGACGCCCCAACTACTGATGGAGGGTCCCGGTGCCGCAGACGCCTCTACATTGATGGAGGGTCCCGGCGCTGCCGACGCTGCCCCGGATGTAAAGACACACGCGTAAACACCGGTGTGACCGGTGTTGCCAGATAGAGTCCCACCCACCCAAAGCACTCTTTACCCGCAAAAGTCAGAAGGAAAATCGCGGTGAACCGCCCAATCTGGCAACACTGGTGAGTGACGGCTGCAGATTCAGTGCTGATGCGGATATTTATGTTCAATTTTTGGAAAGTCCTGCGTGAATATCTATTTTTTTTAAACAAAGTTGAACGTTCTAAGGTCTAAGGAGATTCAATCAGTAAAATGAAGACATCAGTTGGGTTTGTAATACATGTTAAAACAGAATAAAAGCCTTTTTGCGGCATAAAACCGATCTTTGAAGTTTTCTTGAACTAATATTAAAGGAGACCACAGATATGTTTTTAAAATTTTTATGGTATTTCTTTGGGGTTACCAGACACTGTTTATTCAATTTAATACACAAAATAATTCTTAGATAATCAATTATACCCTTTTTAATTCTGCCATTTTTAACTTTCGTTTTAAACGACCGGTTTATGATAATGAGATCTCGTGGCACGCCCTTCAAAGTTCTGCTTGCATTAACTCCGCCCTCCAAAGGCAGACGAGGAAGTCAACACACGTTACCACAGAGCCGAGCTGAGCTGAACTGGACCACGACAGATCAGAGTGTACAAGTTGTCGTGTCATTTTTTATTCTTCCTCTGTAATGTCTCCTCTGACTCTCCCACCCTCTGCCTGTGCGCGCGAGCTGGATGGAGGAAAGCACACACACACACTCACAGCGGGGCTATCTTTTTATCTGTGTTTCTCCGAGGAGCCGCCCGACACACAAACACACACACTCACACAAACATGCACACATCTGTTCCCATCTGAAAACTATCAATTTTAAATCTGCTTAGTGCTCCATTATCTGCGCCAGGAGTTTAAAAAAAAAAAGGGGGGAAAAAAAAAATCATGGACAAGATGCGAACCCAAGTCTCCCGAGTGGCGTTCGAGCGCGTTAACCACTCAACCAAACTGGCAGTTGTATGACGGTAGTCCTTCATCGTATAAGAAGTGTAATTCTTCTACGGTAATGTCGCCTGGACATTGCTATTAAAAATAAAATTAAGCCACGCATCTCTGCTCTCTGAGACTGGAAGAGTGTGTATCAACACATGTTGTGTAATGCAGCCAACAACGCAACATTTAACTTTAGGAGCCATTCTGCTGAGATGAACTATTTTTCTTCTTCTCCATTTGATTTATGGCGGATCGCAAACAACTGTTAGGTGCATACCGCCACCTAGTGTGCAGGCTGAGATGAACTCAGGAACCGCGTGGGTGGAGCATTACCAGGGGTTGCTAGGTGACGGGGGCGGGACAAAGGTTGGGATGGGTTGTGGCTGTGGGTTGTGGCTGCGGTTTGTGACGTAACAAACCGCAGGAAGTGCAATCGGCGCGTTTCTATCTAAGATAAATAAATATACTTATAGTAAATAAACCACTGGGTGCATTTTTTTGGCCTTAGGACTGTTTTTTTATGAAGTAAATACCCAAAGTTGAGTACAAAAACATTAAAAAGTGAATTTTGCATCTGTGGTCCCCTTTAAAATCTCGTCTCGTTCTCGCGAGCTCTGTAATTTGTCTCGTCTCGTGAGTTTTGTGTATCGTTACACCCCTACCATACAGTGATTACTTTCTGTAAGTTTGATAAAAATCTGTCCTGTGGTTCTTGACTTATTTTGCTAACAAACACAGCTATAGTTACCTCCAGAGCAGGAGGCCGGGCAGCGACAGAGTGAGTCTGACCAGAGGAGGCTACCTTGGGACACATGAGGTGGGAACAGTCGGTGTACCATAGCTGCCGAAAGTGGTACTGCACCATTTTTTTGCCAAAATGAAAAACGGTCATATCCGAGCCAAAAATTAGTCTAAAAATAAGGGGAAAAAATCCATAAACACGTCTCACTGCTCTATTAGTCGCAGGGCATGCAAATTAGTCAAAAAGGTGCAACTTATAGACCGGAAAATATGGTAATGTGTAGAAAACAGCCAACTTCCTGTTAATGAACCGTAGGCTGTCTGCACTGACAGAGCTCTATGAAGTCATTTTATGTACCTTTACTTCTCTAATTACACATCTGTTAGGTTACATAATTAAACGCTTTAAAAAGTTGGTAAAACCACAACCAAAAAAGTAAATATGAACTGTCTTAATATCACTCATGTGACTGAATATATTAGTACATTTTCAAAAACATTAGTAGATGTGTTGATTTTCTGTTTACCGGTATATATTATTTATCTTGTAGTACCACAGCTGAATGCAAATATAACAACTAAAAGTGGTGACTAAGCTCTGCTTATACAAAACAGGTGCAGCTTCAGTGGCCTTTAAACCAGGTACTAAACCACAGCTGAGGTGCATTTTATGATGAAGTAAAAACATTTTACAAATACATTGTTAACGAGAACTCCAGAAAAGCTTGTTAAACAGAAAATACTGACAAGCCAACCCAAGACGTTTTTATCGGTCACATAATACGTTAGTATCAAGGAAAAGACTGCAGGTTCTCTACCTGTCATGGTAGGTGATGATGGCAGTCAGGGCTCTGACACATATTCTGTAGCACATCAAATGAACTTTCTCACTCAGGAAATTCTTCATCCTGTCAGAGAGGACACAACCCACAAGTTTGACTTAAATATACTGATGGATTCATACGAAGTCACTGTGATCGATCCTACCTTCCGTTAGGCAGAAGCCCAATGAGAGAGGTGAGAAACACGAGGAGGCCCACACCAGTGAAGGCAAGGGTGACCCTGGTGGAGACAAGCGAGACAGAAATGACTCTTTAGGAAAAATTTGAACAAGGAACTGATTATGTAATTGAAATAAAATAAAGAACTGAACAATTAGCTCAGTAGTTATTCTGTCCAGTTTTGTTTTCAGGTGGAAGCATCAATCCTTCATATTCTCCACACCATTAAAACCACAGAGCCTGCAGGAGGGCACATTAGACAACGCTTACGATGGCCAACAAGTCGACATAATCTATATGAACGAATCATCCAGGGTTGGACAATGTGCAGATTAAGGTTTGAGAGGATTAGAAAAACCCAGGAGCCATGTTGGTTTTATTTAAGTCAAAGTATTTAACTGGACAAGTGCTGAATGACAAAATCTATTATAGCCACAATGCAGAGTGGGACGACATTGTGCAGCAGTGGTCTGATTCGTCTCCCCACTGACAACTGGAAATGAGCCAGTCTGGCTCAGTACTGACTACTGAGTCACTGTCTCTGTGAATCTCTAAGACGAGCCTGATCTCTTTTAACTCCGTAAACATTTAGGGAGAGCTCTAGAGCAGCAAGAAGGCACACAATGCTCTGCTTCTTTGCTAAAATACTTTAACATCCTGATCTACCATCACATATTTTGGCAAACTTCTCTGTTATCTCCGCCCATGTCCAGATACTGGCATGAGACCAGTAAAGCTCTGACATCTCTAGAGCTTTGTTTTTAATACACACTCTTGCATTTTGGAAGCAGCAGCTGACAATGTTTGTTTACTGACAGCAGATTCAGAAAAATGTTCCTGAGCCCACGCAGAGATTTCCATGATGTGTCTGCTGTTAAGACGTACCGACAGCCTAAAGATTAATGTTAATTTAAATATTAGTGTAAGCTTTGTCGTTTGTTTGGGGAATCAGATGAATTTTTTGGATCTGCTTATGATCATCTAAATAAATAAAGCCCTAGTTCTTGGCAACTTGACATGGTCAAACTACGTAAGTAAATTCTTCACCATCATGAAAGAATCAGCCTCAATAAGATGTGCATTTTATGTCATATCTTTTTACTAACCTGTAATTAATTAGTTGAGAAAACAGTTTACCCTTCTAAAAGAAATGAAAACCACCATAGAAGTGCGTTAAACTTGACGTCATGTCTAAATGTTAAAAAGACAGAACTCCTGAGTGCAAGATTCAGAACAGAAGAGTTCGTTACTCGTCACTGGATTTGTGACATTTAATTAAGGCGTTAACATTTTCTTCATCAGGTTACAGTCCCTATAGCTTCCAGTAAGACCCAGTTTTGTTTATAAAGTCCAGTTTCAAAGGATCAAGAACCCCATGACAAAAATGTTGAAAAGCCTTTGAAACATCAAATCACATTGTTACAAAAATCTTTATTCTTCTTTCAGCTGCTCCCTTCTTCAGGGGTCACCACAGTGAACTCACAGGAAGACTTGGTGATTGTTTTTACACCGGATGTCCTTCCTGACACAACCACAGACCATCGAGCTACCACAGCCCTCTGTGTGGAGCAGAGAGCTGATATCTAGGGCGCCCGGGGGAGCAGATGGTGGGGGTTAAAGGCTTTGCTCAATGGCCAAGTGAAGGTGGAGGCAGGTATGGATACTCCACCTTTGCCACCCACGTTTTAATGTTGTCGGTGCGGGGAGTTAAACCGGTGACCTTACAATCACAGGCCCACCTTCTCTAACCTCTGCACCACCACTCCCTACAACAATCTACTGGTAATATTTTTATGAGTCAGTAAAATGATAAGCCTTAATTCTAGGGATGCACGATATTATCGGCATAGTATCAGTATCGGCCGATATTAGCATTAAAGTTCAATATCGGACATTCCATCAAAATAACTCACCGATATAAAAGAGGCTGTTTTTGTGACAAGGATGCCTGCAGCGGCAGCACAACGTGATGACGTAACGTACGCCTACCTGATCTCATGGCGGAGAAAAACAAGTCAAAATGTCGGAGGTGTGGACGTTTTATTTTTCGTTGGTGAGGATGTCAGATTCTAAAGATTTATGGACTACGTTGAGCCATTGACCCCAGTCAGAGATCTGTTTCCAACGTAGCCTTACCCAAGTTACAACCATCATTTCCGACGACGATGAGAAGCTAATAGCCGATAGCACGACTTGTTGGGTGAGTTTTACCACAGACATTTGGACGTTGTGTTAGCCCCGTTAGCATGATTAGTCTTACAGCACAATGGATAGACAAAAACTTTGAACTTAAAAAGTCTGTCCTTCATGCACAGGAGTGCAGAGGATCCTCACTGCAGCTAGGAACCTGGAACAAGCATCTACAAGTGAGACAGCATCACATGTGACTAATGCTAATAATTAACATTTAACACTTTTCATTTAATATAAGTTAAAGTGCTATACATATCATATGGCTGTTACTGAATATAAGGCCCTGTACACATGTAGCCGGATATCAGTAAAACCAAACAGTTTATCGTGCGGTTTGGCCTATCATCCACACGTGAACTCCAGTTTATGTAACTATAAACGAATAATAAAAAAACTCCGACCAAAGTGGAGATTTGAGAATTCTCCGCGTTCGAGTCTGCGTGTGGACTTTCAGAACCGGAGGTTTCTACTCCAGCTGGAGCGGCGCTGACGTCACATAATGCTCGGCGAAAAATAAAAGCTAAAATGTCAACATACCTGCTCTGACATGATTCCCAGTCGACATTTTCCAGCGTTTTATTAACTTTGTACTCCAACACGGTATCTAATAGTAGTTCTACCTTGCGGTCTGTCCACACAAATGAAAAAAAAAGAAAAATAATAACAGGAAGTTGCGGCTGAGTTGAAGGGTTGTGACAGCACTACACTGCCACCTATGGGTTCAGCATATTCATTACAACACTGTGGTGAAAATAAACGGGAACATGTAGACGAATATTTTAAATATTCAAACATGTATGGACAGAGATATTTTTTTTGCGCAGATATTTGTTTTTCAAACACCAGGCTACGTGTGTACAGGGCCTAAGTCACCAGCTCTTACAGCTGTTGCACAGTTTTGTAGCAAATAAGCCTAAATAAGAGGAATATGTTCCGATTCTCTGACTCTGACAAAGGAAAGTATATAAAATATCAGCATTGGTTATCAGCCAAATAATTGGCATATCGGATATCGGCCAAAAATCCAATATCGTGTATCCCTACTTAATTCTCTAATTATTCCATTTCTTTGTTTGTGACAGCTTTCACAAAGGCCTGAGGGTTTTAAAATGGCGTTGTTCTGCTATGTTAGCAGCCCATCAGTGATACCTGAGTGGCAGCAGGAATCCGTAGCGGATCAGGAGGCCCAGCCCCCACAGGACAGTCAGCCTCAGGCTGATGTAATGAAAGTTGTAGTTGCTGCGGGTCAGCAGATTCCATGACTCCAACTCTTCGGCACTGAACCTCTTGGTCACCTCATCATCCATGATGCTCTCCACTCCTCGACGAGCAAAATAAAAGATGTCGGACATCTCAAACTCTGTGGCTGAGTCCAGGTCTTTGTTGCTGCCGCTTCGCCGGATCTCAATGATCTCCTCCTCCAGGGAGGTGGGCTCCCTGGCGATGATGGCTATAGAAGCACAGGCAGACAGGATGTCAATGGAACTCACCCACAAAACTACTAAAACACACATTTCCAGGAAATGACAGCAGGAGCAGCTTACCATTTGAGTAGGGTTTGTACAGATGGTGGTTCCTTTCTTTGGCTCCTCGCTCTAGCCTTAGTGTGGCCCACTAGAAAGAAAGAGTAAATGTTGAATTTAAACTCAAGCAATTCTGCATCACATTCATAAATGCTTGGAGAAAAGGTGAGGTCAACGGAGGTACATTCATTTTTCATGGTCTAAAACATTGGACACTTGGATGTTTTGACACCAACAAAAACACTACGTACATGGCATAAAAAGCACAGAATGTTCTCCCAGTGGGACACGCTGCACAAGTTTTATTTAGTAAATCTCAGACGACACTAGCATGCCACAAGATAACTTCAAAATGTGCTGTCTTCATAAAAAACCTGCTGCTGCATGAAAGTTGAGTTGCTATGTGCTGTGTTTAGAGGAGTGTCTGTCGTAAACAGAACAAGGAGGAGAAATTCCAGACTTCAGAGCACAAATGCAGCTTTCCGTGGAGTTTTAGCTTGCAGTTTTCACCCTCGTTAGTAACTTTAACGTCAAAAGTGCTAAAACCATTTGTTATTCTAAAATTAGATGTTCTTACAGGATTATAAAATATAAAATAAAATAAAAAATTGCAGAGCTATGTTTTCTAAGCTAACAAAAAAGAAAAAAATTGCTTTAGCCCATAAAACCTTTTTGCTTTCTGCTACCGTTGCAGCTGATGAGCGATTCTTTTAGAGAGCAGGGACCAGAGAGCTGCTCTTTCTTTAAAAACAAGATACAGTATTACTAGTCGCTACTACTGTGGCAAGTGGCTTTAACGCAGTGTGTAACTACTGCACAAATACCTTTAACCTAAATAACTGGACAAGAGCTTTTTTCTCTCCATATTTTATGAGTTAGCAACAAACAGCTAAAGCAATAAATAAGCAATAATGTGGCCGTTGTCTTCAATTAAAAACACACTCATTTATTGTCACACAACTATGAAAACACTTCGCTACACTGTACATTTTGGACTGCATCTGACCTTTGACCTTTCGTCTCAACATCTCAAAGCAGCAACTGGAATCAGAAGCTGAGACCAGATCTCATGTGTCCCACCGGTTCACTTATTTGTGGCACAAGGGCTGCTCTCAGGAGGCACACGGTGGAAAGTGATGTTACAGCCGAGGAGAGCGGCTCATAAATTAATGCCTTCTTTGTCGATGAAGGTTTAATTATTTAAAGTAAAAACTGTAAGGAAGAAGTGTGCAATAAAGTCAGGAGACAGCAAACAGCGTAATGGCAAGGTCTGCATTACATAACAAATAAAGAATACCCTGCAGACCTGTTAATCTCTATCAGACAGTTCACATAAGACTAGCGTAAAGCCAGCTCCAAACAATATGCTGGAGCTGCATGCATGACAGGCGTCAACTCCCGAAAATTGTCCAAAAAATGCACAATATTTGCAGCAAGTGAAAGAAAGGGTCACAACGTTTTTAGCAGAACAAAAGCAACTTTCATGAATTATATGTTGCTACAGCAACTGTGCAAAAAACGACGGCTATACAGGTAGTCCTCGACTTACGACGTTTCGGGGTTACGTCACGCATCTCATAAAAAATAAATTGAAAAATCGTATTTTGTGTGTTTAAATGTTCTTGATTTTATGTGTACAGCACTTTGTTGCAGCTGTGGTTGTTTTAAATGGCTTTATAAAGTATTATTATTATTATTATTCATACATGGCTCGGGCATCTGGTTAGGATGCCTCCTGGACGCCTCCCTGGTGAGGTGTTCCGGGCATGTCCCACCGGGAGGAGACCCAGAGGAAGACCCAGGACACGCTGGAGGGACTATGTTTCTCGGCTGGCCTGGGAACGCCTTGGGATTCCCCCAGAGGAGCTGCTCCAAGTGGCTGGGGAGAGGGAAGTCTGGGCCTCCCTACTTAGGCTGCTACCCCCGCGACCCGACCCCGGATAAGCGGAAGAAGATGGATGGATGGATGGATGGATATTATTATTCAGTTATTAAGAAACTGTCCAGATGACCCGACAGACTTATTGGATTATTATTATTATTATTATTTTGAAGCCGATTTACGCAGTTTCCGGTTAGCTTCGGCTAGCTCCGGCTTCGACAGCCGGCTTTGGACGGACCGTGTGTCCGATCAGAGGTTGCTGCGCTCGGATACATGAGCTGGAAACGCTTGGTCAACTCTGTGGACGTCTCAGGCGGAGGAACGGCTTTGCAGCCTCGGATGTTGCTAGGACACCGAGCTAACATGCTAACACGCGGAGGAATGGCTTCGCGGCCTCGGATGTTGCTGGGACACCGAGCTAACATGCTAACACGTGGAGGAATGGCTTCACCAGTATACCAGTAGGCCATTAACTCTTTTTTCCCTTCATTATGGCTCCTAATGTATGGAGCTAACATGCTAACAGGCCTTACTGTAAACAGTTTGGACCGCGCGAACTATAGGCAGCCTCAGATGTTGGCGGGACACCGAGCTAACATGCTAACAGGCGGAGGAACAGCTTTGCGGCCTCGGATGTTGCTGGGACACAGAGCTAACATGCTAACACGCGGATGAACGGCTTTGTGGACTCGGATGTTGCTTGGACACCGAGCTAACATGCTAACACGCGGATGAACGGCTTCGCGGACTCTGATGTTGCTGGGACACCGAGCTAACATGCTAACACGCGGAGGAACGGCTTCGCGGCCTCAGATGTTGCTGGGACACCGAGCTAACATGCTAACACGCGGAGGAACGGCTTTGCGGCCTCGGATGTTGCTGGGACACCGAGCTAACATGCTAACACGCGGAGGAACGGCTTTGCGGCCTCGGATGTTGCTGGGACACCGAGCTAACATGCTAACACGCGGAGGAACGGCTTTGCGGCCTCGGATGTTGCTGGGACACCGAGCTAACATGCTAACACGCGGAGGAACGGCTTTGCGGCCTCGGATGTTGCTGGGACACCGAGCTAACATGCTAACACGCGGAGGAACGGCTTCGCGGCCTCGGATGTTGCTGGGACACCGAGCTAACATGCTAACACGCGGAGGAACGGCTTCGCGGCCTCGGATGTTGCTGGGACACCGAGCTAACATGCTAACACGCGGAGGAACGGCTTCGCGGCCTCGGATGTTGCTGGGACACCGAGCTAACATGCTAACACGCGGAGGAACGGCTTCGCGGCCTCGGATGTTGCTGGGACACCGAGCTAACATGCTAACACGCGGAGGAACGGCTTCGCGGCCTCGGATGTTGCTGGGACACCGAGCTAACATGCTAACACGCGGAGGAACGGCTTCGCGGCCTCGGATGTTGCTGGGACACCGAGCTAACATGCTAACACGCGGAGGAACGGCTTCGCGGCCTCGGATGTTGCTGGGACACCGAGCTAACATGCTAACACGCGGAGGAACGGCTTTGCGGCCTCGGATGTTGCTGGGACACCGAGCTAACATGCTAACACGCGGAGGAACGGCTTCGCGGCCTCGGATGTTGCTGGGACACCGAGCTAACATGCTAACACGCGGAGGAACGGCTTCGCGGCCTCGGATGTTGCTGGGACACCGAGCTAACATGCTAACACGCGGAGGAACGGCTTCGCGGCCTCGGATGTTGCTGGGACACCGAGCTAACATGCTAACACGCGGAGGAACGGCTTTGCGGCCTCGGATGTTGCTGGGACACCGAGCTAACATGCTAACACGCGGAGGAATGGCTTCACCAGTATACCATTAACTCTTTTTTCCTTCATTATGGCTCCTAATGTATGGAGCTAACATGCTAACAGGCCTTACTGTAAACAGTTTGGAGCGCGCGAACTACAGGCAGCCTCAGATGTTGGTGGGACACCGAGCTAACATGCTAACAGGCGGAGGAATGGCTTAACCAGCATACCAGTAGGCCATTAACTCTTTTTTCCCTTCATTATGGCTCCTAAATGTATGTGTTTTTTGATAAATATGTAGGGTAATGTGTTAAGTGCTTGGTAAAAATACAGTACTGTACTTATGAGGTGCTGTTTGGAAGTATGAGGTGCATGTATGAGGTGCCGTTTGGACGTATTTTCCGACTTACGACGATTTTCGAGTTACGAACGGGTGTAGGAACGGAACCGTGTCGTAAGTCGGGGACCACCTGTATATCTTAAAAACAGCAACTAACATTTGCGTTTAGCGATTACTGACTTGCCTCAAAGATCTTTAACAGCGTCTTCATGTAGAGGCGCCGGATGCCAATCGACACCCCGAAAATGGCCGGAACGATGATGAAGACCAGCAGCAGGGTGAACCACACGGTGAAGGAGATGCCGAGCAGGACGCACAGCAAGTTGTCGAAAGGGTTGAAGAAGAGCTCCATGCTGAAGCGAAAGGGGATCTTCTTTTTCTAACAGCTGAACGACAAGGTTGAGTTGGCGACAGAGGAAGTGCACGTCTACACTTCCTGGCCCCGAGTGGCCTCGGTGCTCGTCACAAAGGAGCCTTCATCAAGAGAACTAGGAGCTTCTGTTTGTTTGTGGAGGATCAATACAAGAACTAAACGTGTTGATGTTGCCCATTTGGACAGTGTCCGTGGTTACAACTGAACTGTTCATGATGTGGGGGGGCTGCAGATGTGAAGTGTCCTTGTTGCAGGTGTCCTGCCGAGGATGTCAACAATGAAACAAAAACATCTGGACTCAGCAGGTGGTTCTGTTGTCTGGTGAAAACACCTGCAGACAGGAAGACAAACACACAGTCACAGTCAGGTCCATCTGTTCCACAGCAACACGTCTTGATTATTGTAATTTAATAAGACTCCATGTCTTTATCTCCTGCACATAAGTCAAGTGTTGCTATTAAACCGTAAGACAAGCGCGTGTAACCTGAAGAATGCTGTTTGTGCGGGTGTTTTCCTGTGACAGAGCAGATCTGGTCAATGTTGATGTTAGCTGCAGACACAAGCTAGCGCGAGGCCCTCCGTCCTCCTCGCGCTGATGATGATGATGATGATGATGGAGCGGCTAACGGGAGTCCATCCCGGTGATTAAAGATGGTGAACACGTTCTTCTTCAACTGAACAGCCTTCGAACATCCAGGAAGAAGAAGAAGAAGACTGCAAACCGTTCAGGACAGAAGCCTGCAGCTCGTGGAGATAAAACACCAGCTCCGCGCGCTCATGCTCGACGCTTTGCTAACACACAGGATTCGGTCCTACTTCCTATAAACGCCACACGATGTGTTCACGTCCCGTGAGGTTTTAAGTATTAAAGGGCTTCCTGTTTGACGAACCTTGAGTTGAGTCTTGCTTCACGGGTCCATCACTTTGTCTTTGTTTGTAGGACTGTAGTCATAGATATCATATATAGAACACTAGATACCGCATGGCCCGCTCTCGCCTATTGGAGCTGACGAGATTTAGGGCAGCCATCTTGGCGCTGTCGTCCGCTCCACTCAGCCTTATATATTTGACAGGCACAATAAAGTATCAGCGCATTTAATCAATCATAACACGCTGAATAGTAATCCCATTGTCACATATTTAAATTTTAGGCATACAGCTATTAAAACTGCATGTATAGGAACGTATAGTTTAGCATATTTAAATAATTTTGGTGGAATACAAATACAATACTGTACTTTAATATATGTTTAGCAAGATACAACCAAAGATGCACACACACATTATGTATACATATTCAGATACTGTAATAATACATACAGTATATATATAT